>OOIL02002582.1:122610-216178 GCA_900332095.2 Cuscuta campestris
CGTGCCACTGCCTAACTCAGTAATATCCTGCACCACTCTCAGTTTTAAAATCAGCAAACACAAATAAAAAAGAAAGGTATGAAAACACTACATGTCAGCGACTGAATTAGAGAGGGTTGAAGATGAATCTATTTGCCAGAACCTGATATCCTGGAATTCCCTTATGGTATGTTGGGAACTTGGATTTGGATTTCAAACCTAGATTTGGCTCAAATCTCATGTTTGGGAACCTTAAGAAATTTGGATTTGGATTTGAGGCAAATTCCTCTAATTCATATCAAAACTCAATCTGAAATCCATATGCCTCTCTTGTCATTTGAAATTCAAGAATTCAAATTTTGGAATTGAAATGCAAGAATTGAAATGAAATGTGAGATTGTGAGTTCCCAAACACTACCTTAATTTGTTCTCCAAGGGAAGAGAACAAAGTAGATAGAGTGGAAGATGAAATTCCATCTCCAAAAGCTTCTACTATCTTTAAATCAAAGAAGTTAACAAAATTGAGAGAGAGAGAGAGAGAGAGAGAGTAATGGGGCAGAGACGGTGAGAGGTTATGTAGAAGGGTATAATAGATTTGTCATTCCTTTTATGTTGCTTTAAAGGAAAGTGGACATATACTCTGTGACAACCCAAAAAGGAATACTGGACTGTGGGATGGAGGGAGTGTGAGTTTAAGATTCTTACTCATATTGTGATAAAGATTTTCCTTCATCTTTATTATTTTATGGAGTTAGATACCGATTTCATAATTTGATTAAGATTTTCTTTCCTTAATTTTCCTCGTCTATCTTGGGTTCTATTGCACACACGTTTTACTTTTCAATATTCTTCTTAGTCTCTACCGTTCTGTTCCTATAGCAGGACCGTGACCTCCTGATCTTTTTGATAGTGGTAGGCTACTCTTCTGTTCTAGTAAGGTTACCACTTTCTGTTCCACAGAGGAGAGAACAGTGAATAACCCTGTTGTCTTTCAGAAAGGTGAGCACCTAACTGTGTTACAACAGGGTAGTATCTTAATAGAATAGTGACTTGCTATCACTAGGTTCTGCCTTTGCCATACCAACATTTCTTATAGGGTAACTTGATCAAGATCCTTTTCGTACAGCTTTAAATTGTTTGGAACCATTCTCATCCAAATTAATAGGTGTGTTTGAATACAACATAGTTAATAGCAATATAGTATTAGGACTAAAAGAAATTATCTTTCTTACATACTGTCTACATAGTTGTTTTCAGCAATGAAATTATTGTATTGAAGGTTCTGCTCCACTTAAGTGCTACTACTTTGTATTTGAAATTTAGTAGTGTATGTATGACTAGTATTCTCATTGCCAGGTTTTTGAGAAGTGCATTCGAGGAGAATTAAGAGGAAAGACCAGAGTTTTGGTCACAAACCAGCTGCATTTTCTTTCACAGGTTGACAAAATTGTATTGGTGCAAGATGGTATGGTGAAAGAGGAAGGAACCTTTGAATATCTCTCAAATAACGGTGACCTATTCCAAAAACTGATGGAAAATGCTGGAAAGATGGAGGAATATGCAGATGAAAAGGAAATTGTGAACGTTGACGAGAAAACCTTAAATCCTGCTGCTAATGGTGAGATCAATTCCAGAGATGCAGAGAAGAAAAAGGACCGAAAAGAAGGCAAATCTGTTCTTATTAAACAGGAAGAACGGGAAACAGGTGTTGTCAGTTGGAAAGTTTTGAACAGGTAGAGTTTATATCTTTTTATGTGAGCAAGTTTGTTCTTATAATCACGTGTTTCCAGACTTCTACCCTTAGGAGTAGATAGCCTTTTCCGTGAAGATCCCTGTGAAAACTTGGGAATTTAGGAAGATGTTAAGAATTTGGGAAGTTTAGGAACGTGTTAAAAATTTGAAATTCTTGAAAATATTTCAAACTTTTGAACAATTGCATATTAAATTTGAATTAGAATTAAAACCTCTTCCAAAAGTCATTTTTGCGGATTAAAAAAACAATAAAACTAGTGTAACCCCAACTCTGTTGGGATCTGGGCCGGGTCAGGTCAAGATGTACACAAACTTACTCATTAAAAATAGAGAGAGTGTTTCCTTTAGACCCTTGATGCATTAATATATTTAATGCCCAAAATTCCATGGAAAGTAAGAAGCAAGAGAGGTTTAATGTATTAATTTGATTTAGTCTATTATTTACCCAAAGCTAAAATACTGTAAAAAATGACTCTTTTAGCTCCATCGGCAATGTACACATATTTTGCCTTTAGCCTGCATAAAAAGCCTTGCCTTGTGCAAGTTCTGTTTAGTGCTGGGTTTAGCTTATGATTTTCAAAGCAGATAATCTCCAATAAGCTGAGAATCAAATAAGTGGATGCATACTAAGATGTAATTGAAGTCATAATTTTCCTGCCTTAATTTTTTATTATGAAGGAATTACACAATGACTCATATAATGCTAATAGTTGTGTACTTATCATTTTGTTAGTAAACTAAAAGTTATTTCTAGAAATGTTCCTAACTTAAAAATATAACTTTACAAATACGGAGTACCTTATTTTTGAACATTGACAGCTTCACTCTAATTCTTGCCTTAATGTTGTTACTTAGAGTGAGTAGTGGCTCAAAGCCACTACTCACTTGAAAATAGGGACTTCTAAGGCCTAAGCATTTCCAAAGCAGTAACTTCATAAAAAAAACTTGGTCATATATTTAACCATGTGAATGCTTTCTTCCGTTCATACATTATGATATGTGCTCGATCTTGTTGGTTATGAGTTTTTTTCTTCTGAGAAGTTGATAACTTTTTACAATGATTATTTAGGATATCTTTTTATGATAACGACTTCAAACATCATTTTGTAGGTATAAGGATGCTCTAGGAGGTGCATGGGTAGTTATGATCCTGTTGATGTGCTACGTCTCAACTGAGTCTCTTCGAATTGGAAGCAGTACATGGTTAAGCTTTTGGACTGATGAAAGCAGCTCAATGAGATATAGTGCCACTTTCTACAATATGATCTATGCAGTTCTATCATTTGGTCAAGTATGATTATTTAAGATTTCTACATTATTATTGCTTGATATTTCTTTTTTACTAATTTAAGATGTGTTATTATATTGCTTGTATTCTGATAGAGACTGTTATCCTGATGCACTTGGTGAAAATAATTGCATAGGGTTGAAATAATAATTGGAAAAGCAATTGTCTAAGTAGTTTATCGACATTTCAGGTGTTGGTAACACTTACCAATTCATTTTGGCTGATCACATCAAGCCTTTATGCGGCTAGAAGGTTACATTCTGCCATGTTGAACTCTATTTTAAGAGCTCCAATGGTCTTCTTTCATACGAATCCACTTGGGAGGATTATCAATAGGTTTGCTAAGGACCTAGGGGACATAGACCGGAATGTGGCACCATTTGTGAATATGTTCATGAACCAAGTTTCCCAACTTATTTCAACATTTGTGCTAATTGGTATAGTTAGTACAATGTCTTTATGGGCCATAATGCCACTCCTGGTCTTATTTTATGGTGCTTACCTTTACTATCAGGTATGTTATCTTCATACATGGTTTTCGGCATTTCTTTTTTATGCATCTCATGATGTGCTGGATTTAAAGGCTATTTGTTGTTTTCAAGGGTAAAATTATGTACATGTTGACCCTCCACACCCCAGATAAAGTTGGGATTATAATGGGTTTGTTGTTGTTGTTGTTGTCGTATGATGTGTTAAAAAAATTCATTGCACATCAATCTTCTAATTAGCCACTATGATATAATTGAACTTAAGTACATTGGTCCATGTGATATGTGACACTTGTATCTCCACAGCTTTTTTTTCAAACTTGAAATTCCTTGCTATGTGTATAATCATTCGACTTTTGTGATGTAATTGAACTTAAGTACATTGGTCCATGTGATATGTGACACTTGTATCTCCACAGCTTTGTTTTCAAACTTGAAATTCCTTGCTATGTGTATAATCATTCGACTTATGTTATGGTAGTATGCTTATAGATCCCAATGCCACAGTTTAGGTTTTGAAAACATAATATACGAGAGGCAATGCAGTTAGAAAGGGTGAGATGAAGTGTGTCTATTGCGATGTCATTCAATGAGACACCATATTTAATAGAGGATATCCATGAAGATTCATTTATCCGGACATCATATTGTGTCCTCCCTTAACATTTACTCATGATTATTACGATGTGTTTTTTATATGTTTCTGTCTATATCAGGATTCTAAGGCTCTTGGTAGAACTTGAAACAAATTTAGTTTTGTCATAAAGATGCATTTCTCTTACTGAAGAACCTGATTTCAAGTATAAATTCTTTTCCTTCAGAATGATGATTAGTTTTCTGATAGTAGGATAGTATTACTTCGATCTAACATGTACATTTAAAAGTGGGAACTGCAATTAGTTACTTTGTCCATTCACTCCATTGTCCAGCTTCATTCATGATGCCTTCAGTATTCCTGTACTTCCATTTATCATGATTAATATATACGAACATTTTTTACAGAGCACTGCCCGTGAGGTAAAACGCTTGGATTCCATTTCCAGATCTCCTGTATATGCACAATTTGGAGAAGCACTGAATGGTCTACCAACTATACGTGCTTATAAGGCTTATGATCGCATGGCTAACATTAACGGGAAATCCATGGATAACAACATTAGATTCACTCTTGTAAACATGAGTGGAAACCGTTGGCTTGCAATTCGTCTGGAGACTTTGGGGGGGCTTATGATTTGGCTCACAGCAACATTTGCTGTGATGCAGAATGGCAGAGCAGAGAATCAAATGGCTTTTGCCTCTACTATGGGTTTGCTTCTCAGTTATGCATTGAACATTACAAGCTTACTAACTGGTGTTCTAAGACTGGCTAGTATGGCTGAGAATAGTTTGAATGCTGTAGAGAGAGTTGGAACATATATAGAATTGCCTTCTGAAGCACCTCCAATTATTGAGGGCAATCGCCCTCCGCCGGGATGGCCCTCAGCTGGATCCATTAGATTTGAAAATGTTGTCTTACGTTATAGACCTGAACTTCCTCCCGTTCTGCATGGTATATCATTCACTATTCGACCAAGTGACAAGGTTGGGGTAGTAGGGAGAACAGGAGCAGGGAAATCCAGCATGTTTAATGCTTTATTCAGACTTGTGGAACTGGAAAGAGGAAGGATCATTATTGATGATTGTGATGTTTCAAAGTTAGGATTGATGGACCTCCGTAAGGTTCTTGGTATAATACCACAATCACCTGTTTTGTTCTCAGGTACACCCATATTTTTTATCTGGCTGTATAAATAATCACTAAGAAAGGAAGGGAAGACAGAAGAGATACCTGTTTGGTCTTGTTCCTTTCTGGTTTAGGTTTTTTAAAGACATACTAAAAGTGTAGGTACAAATATACTTGCATAAAAGTGTTGCATAGACACACATGGTATTGGTAGGATCTTATTTATCACCGCATCACATCACATTTTGATCAAAGATTATCACACAGGCCACATGTATTTTGTAACACGTAATGCATGCATTGTTTTGTCATACCCTTTTCCTTTTGAAATTGTTGCCCTATTTTGTTAACATGATATAGGTGCATCAGTGCATGCTTTGCACAATTTAAAACATGTGAAAAAAGAACAGAAAATAAATGTTTGGTGTGCACACACACACACACACACAAGGAGTGGGATGAAGGGAGAACTTTTAAATTATGACTTTAAATAGGATATACAAGCTAGCATTGCAAAGAGTTACGAAAATAGTTTTTATTTTGTTAGAATCCCAACATTATTGGCAGTTATCAAGGAATCAATTCAACCAAAAGCTTGAGCTTGTGGTTGGAGGTCCATAAAAGCATTTATACCTAACAGTTAACACGTCTTCTCAGTTCTCAGGTGCATGTGAAATTTGTTTGTTTAAGCCTTGCACGTGAACATTAATTTTTATATAGTGAGTACTAGTGAGATTTGAACTCCTGACCATCACATCAATGAGGTTTTTGATACCATGTCAAGGAATTAACTAAACCCAAAGCTTAATCTTGCAGCTTGAAACCGAAGAAAGGTTTTACTACATATATTCTAACAACAGTTAACATAGAGAGGTGAACAACGAACAGAGAAGGATAAAAATGGAATGAACTTGTAACTGTACAATAAAGTAAATATAAATGACAAGCTATCATTGCGAACAATTGCACCACATTTGGTATGCTAGTTAGGGCTCTAACAATATTGACTCATGACTCTTATACACTCCTTCATCCCTAAGTAAAGTTCTTGTTTTCCTTTTTTTTGGTTTTATCTATAAATAAAATCTGCTTTCCTTTGGTAAAAGTAAAGAAACCTTACTTTACTATCCTCATTTAATATCCCACCCAATCACTGTCAATTATTCTTCACCACATACTACAAGGATGCTTTTGGAGATCAAATAAAAAACATTTAATTCGTTTAAAACAGCACGTCAAAAGGAGTTCTTTAAGGAAACAAATTAGTATGTATTCTTTTGACCTGTTTTCCATAGTGAAAGGCCAATCTTGGCACCTTCATATTGGACACACTCACCTTTGGCAGTCACATGGTCAATTACTTGTCACATAAATCGCAGTTCCGTAGTGACAGATCAATATTAAATTTGGAACACATCTGCTTTGCCAGGTCTTCGTGTGTGTGCACTGAGAGTGATTGGCTATCTATTTGTGTGCCAAGTCTGCTGTGTTGCGTGCAGAGAGTGATGTATGGACTTAACAATGGCATTCTATCATACAACATAGCTTACTATAAAATATGGAACTCATTTAGGAAACTTTTATTTTGGGACTTCATCTGGTTATGTTGTTTGTTTGCTTTTAAATTTATTTTCTAATTTAGCATGACACAATGAAGACTAAACTCTACCTTGTACTCTTCTCTCTCTATTTTATTGAGCCAGGTAGCGTTAGATTCAACCTTGATCCTTTCAATGAGCACAATGATGCTGATTTGTGGGAGGCTTTAGAGAGGGCACATCTCAAGGAAGTGATCAGGAGAAGCTCTTTGGGTCTGGACACTGAGGTATATGCTGCTATTGCTTCACACACACACACAATTCCTCCATTTTGACTTTTAGAAAATTTTGATAGGTAAAAGCGGGGATGTGATGAGTAGATTATTAGTAAAAAGGTATGATGTGATAGGTAGGTTAAGAATTAGTAGGGGTAAAAGTGGTTTTTTATAGAAAAGGGAAGGATTTTGTGGGACAAGAAAAAAGAAGGGGGAAGGAGATTTGGGATGGAGGGAGTATATTTTAAGGTGGCATAGATGTTTCACCTCTTTATGAGTAAATTACTTAAATGGTCTTCTATAACATGAGATTTTCCATATATACTTCTCAATTTTAAGATATTAGTCGATTACGTTTGTGGTCTTCTATATTTGAGAACTATACCATAATAAGCTCTTTGACCCAGATATTGTTTTCCACATATAGTCCACAAAGGACTGATCATGGAATAGTTCTCAAATATTGAGGACCACAAATGTAATATTTTAGAATTGGAGACTATGTATGGAAAACCCTCTGTGATAAAGGACCATTTATGGAATTTACTCTTCATTTAACCATCACAATCTACCCATAAAGCTTTGTTTCTATAGCTTTTTCACAACAAAAATGTGTTGGCAAAGCTATAAGCTATAATGACACAATTCAAAGTAGCAAATCTATATGCCTTGGCTTAAATTCTGCTGACATGTCAATATGATGTGTGTGGAATGAAGGTGTCGGAGGCAGGAGAAAATTTCAGTGTTGGACAAAGGCAACTATTAAGTCTTGCCCGAGCATTGCTTCGTAGATCAAAGATCCTAGTCCTTGATGAAGCAACTGCTGCTGTTGATGTCAGAACGGATGCACTTATACAGAAAACCATAAGAGAAGAATTTAAGTCTTGCACAATGCTCATTATTGCTCACCGTTTGAATACTATCATTGACTGTGATAGAATTCTTCTGCTTCACTCTGGTCAGGTTGGTAGAGAATCCCCTTCACCTCAAGTAGTTTAAAGATCATTTCCCTTGGTCAATTAAATAATGATAATTTTAATAATACTTATTATTCCGTATTATAATGATGATGATGATAATAATACTAATAATAATAATAATAATAATAATGATGATGATGATGATGATGATGATAATGATAATAAAAGCATGAGTTGTCAAAAGTCCATTTATTTTATTCATACATGAATTTATGTATACGTTCATCAGGTTTTGGAGTATGGTACACCAAAGGTGTTGTTACAAGACAAAGAAAGTGCATTTTCTCGGATGGTTCAGAGCACAGGGGGGGCTAATGCTCAGTATTTACGAAGCTTAGTACTTGGTGAGAAAGATGATATGAAAGCCGGTGAGGAAAAACTGTTAGATGGGCAAAGGAGATGGTTAGCCTCCACCCGCTGGGTTGCTGCCACCCAGTTTGCACTGGCTGTTAACCTAACTTCATCACAGAATGACCTTTTGCATTTGGAAATCGAAGATGACGATAATATTGTCAAGAGAACCAAGGATGCCGTAATCACTTTACAGGGGGTGTTAGAGGGGAAGCATGACACAGCAATTGAAGAGACTCTGGAGCACTACCATTTATCTGGAGATAGATGGTGGTCTTCTTTGTACCGAATGATTGAAGGTAAAGGCTTAATTGTTTCTATATCGGTCTAGTAGAACAGTTCATCATTTAGTCCCCTGAAAAAATAGATTGCTTGCACAAAAAGATAGACTTGACCCATCTTATAACCTTCATAGGGGAGTGATCAGTTAAGAATGTGAACTTACATACCATACTTCCCAGTGCTGGGAAAGATCGTAATGGAATGTTTGTGAATAAGTGGGCCTTCCCTTTCTGTGTGCTGTGCTGAAAATTTTGCAACCGAGTTGTGCTAAGTGTTCAACATTCACACGGGAAGAACTATTCTCACTTGCCCCGTTTCCTTCCATCATAAACATCTCACTTATCCCAACTATGTTGGGGTTGGTGTTAGAGAATTAATGTGGTCAATCAATTGTCTAAAATTAGCCGACATATATCCATACAAAAATGAGCCTTGTTTTACGTTGGATCAGATGTCTTTTCTGCTATCAAGTCATGTGATAATGAGCATAGACTTGTACCCACTTGGATTATCCCAAACGTTATAGGTGTTGTTCGTTTGAACAGTTTCCAGCTTTTGGTGTTGCAGTTCTGACATTTTTTGAGAAATTTTGGATTCTGGGAGTCTGTTTGAGTTGTTGGTGCTGCAATGCAAATGACTTAAAAGGCATTTATATAGGGAAAGAAAATAAGGGATATTTGTGGTAAGAAGATAAATTACCAAACATTACAAGAAACACCCCGCCGAAGGCACGCAGTCTTCTGGGGTTTCCAAACCAATTAAGGTTTTAACAGATAGGTGCTTTCCTATTATGTGTAGAGCTTTTATTTGCCTGCATTGTAACATATTTACTGGTACCATTTTGAACCTCAGGTCTTGCGATGATGAGTAGACTGGCTCGGAACAAATTGCATCATGGAGAAATTGGTTTCGAGGGAAACTCAATCAACTGGGATGATGCTCATATGTAGTAGTACTAGTTGTTGTTGTTGTAACTCATTGAACTCTGAAATTGCACTCTTCCACAACAACAAACAGAGTATAATCCATGGCGGAGTCAAGATGTACGCGACATTATTCTTGTTAAAACACATGTTCGACCATTGATGCATTGTTGGATATGCATAAATAGTCCTCGTGGTCTTTCATTAGTGAATAAATACTCCTCGAACTTTCAATGGTTTTGAAATAGTCTTTTGGTTAAAGAACGTCGCATAATTAGTCACTAAATAAAACGCAAAGAACGCAAATACGTGTGTATCATGCAAAGATGTAATGTAACAATAAAAAAATAATTGGGTTATGATGTGTAAGTTTGAATCGTTCAATATTTTCAATCTTTTGGTTCAACACTCACACTTTCCTCTTGTCTTCCATAGTGAATTTGAATAATAGCTCACTATTCTAAATGAGTTCGACATTGTTCCATTCTTCATGTAGCTTGATTTTTTAGGGTAATGACGTGGGACCATTGTCAGTTGTGGATGTGAGTGTGACGTGGAAGTCTTGGGCTTTAAATTTGTGTACTGTTATCGCATATTTTGTTTGATTTTTTTTTGAAATTTAAAAATGTTGAAAATGAAAAAATAAGCGGTAGGAGTGTGATTAGATAAGGTAGAAATTTTTATGGGGCTTATGTTCAATTTCTTAAAGAGAAAAAAAAAAGTATAAAGCTTTTTTTTTTTTTTGAGACATTCAAAAAAAGAATGAAATCTTTAGGAGACGACAGGGTAAGGATGGCATAGTAGTATATTCTATCCTCCTGAGACCCTATTTATGTGACTAAACTAAATAAATAAAAAAATGACACATTAAATTCCCTTCATACTTTGTGTAAAATTTTAGACAGTAAATGCAAAACTATACAATTCAATGCCTAACCGAAATAAACTTTACTCTTTCACAGAGGCAAGATTGTATGCAGAGGCGGATCCTTTAGACCCCAACAAAGTTAAAATCATACTTCTCTATAATTTTCAAAATGAGTGTGTACAAAACTAGCCCTTTTCAAAAACAATCAAGTGACAAGTGACTGCACCAGTTGAAAAAGTGGTGAACACACAAACCAGATTTTATTTTACGTCCAGTTAATTATACTAGTAATAAATTCAGAATATATCTAATAAGCACATTTAAATATATATGTACAAAGAGAAACTAACAAGTCTAAGTAAGTCCCCTATCACTGCTCTGTTACGGCTGCCGCCAGCCCTTGGCCCGCCACGCCGCCATCAACATTTCATCTTCAACAGCAAGAGATTCCAAAATGACTAAGATTCCGTTTCGTACACGGAATTCGAACTATAGAATTGAAATTGGGAACAACAAATTTAGTTAAGTCCTCTGACTAAACTAAATTTGTTCTTGCATTGTGAAATGCCAAACGGACCCTAAATCTAAAGCCAGAGTTAGGAGCTCACCAGCCATCCACTTTCGATATGCACTGAAAGAACAAATTGTGCCACCATTTCAACTTGAAAGGTCTGGCCAAGTAGTTGATTAGTCATAAACAAGGGGCATTGAGTGACAACTTCTTGCCATTTGCTTGAATATTGAAGAAAAGAAACTTCATGTATTTCAAATAAGCATTCTCTTTATAACCCTTGAGATAATCCCCCCTCAGGGTAGTAGAAAAAAATTCACCTCAGTGAAACAATCACACGGCTTTGGTATATTCTCCACTCAATTCCCTTCTGATCAGCTTGAGAATTTCAATGACCTACGCCAAGGTAAAAAGTAAGGAGTAAACAAGGAGGAAAAAACATGGTAACATTGATTACACTAACAGTATAAACATTCGCATTACCAAAGTCATGTTTATAATTTACATACTGTGTAAAAAAAATTTAACAAAAAATCATTTTTTGCATCTTTATTTTTTTAAAGTAAGCTATAAAAGAAAATAAACTAAAACAAGAGTATCATATCACTGAATTTCTCTTAAAGACCGATGATCTAACCCCAGGGTAGTGCTGCAGGATAGGTGAGTAATGGTCAAGTGCTATGTAGATCTTTTCAAGTAGGCCCAAGAGTACATCCACTTGATCCCCAAGAAGATCAACCTGTGTTTCAAATGTACAGCATAAGTTACATGCACATGCTATTTGAGGGCACACATATTAAAGATAAAACTGCGCTTTGTTTAAAATGACAAAGCATAGTAAACTAGGTTTATCTTTTGACCCAAAATAGAAGACAGAATGTATTTTGGGACAGTCAAGTATGGAGAGGTGGAATTTTCAGCTGGACGGAGGGAGTACCATAGAAATTAGAAACATGAAACACTACATAATTCACCATATAATTACATACAACGTATATTAGATCTATTAGCATTCATTGAAAAGTTACTTAAGTGATTCAAATAGTACACTGCTGAATTTAAGTATCTAAAGTGTGTCTAGAATATGGCAACTGGTAAAAAAAATACCAAATCCTCTTCATTCATTTTATTATTCATCACCTTGATAAAGCATGAAAGTAGGTATTTACCTCTGCCTCGGCCAATTGAAGGTCTGAAGATCTCTTTTCAAGTGTTTGTTGACAGGCCAAAGCTCTTTTTCTAAGTAGATTTGCCTTCTTGATGAGTGATTTCAATTGAGTTTGTGAATGTTCCAATCTAAAAGTAGCAAGAAAAGTATTTAATTAAGTAAAATAAGGCTCTATAAATGCACCCGCTCCCCATAGATGATATTAGAAACATCGTGTCATGTAAATATGAAATTATAAAATTCATGTCTTTTGAACCACTTGAGTAGCTTGAGGGATACCCATTTCCAAGATCCCTGCTTTCTAAGAGTTGGAGTATGCATGTGAACAATGGGAAATGAACACACCATATTACGAAAAGTGGTTCAAACCCATGAAGATTTATAACATAAATCATACCAAGAAAATTAGCCTGCCGATTATTAGTGAATGTGAGACAACTATGATACGGAAAGTAGAAATTATATGCCTTTGTACAGCAATTAGCAAACTCATATTTCTTCTACAAAGCAAAAGAACAAATAAAATGTAAACCAACTGAAACCCCACTGAATCCAAGGACCACATCTAATTACACAAGAATTTTAAATGCATACCTTAATTCATTTGTATTGCTTCTCTTTGCCACCTTAAGCTCAAATTCAGCAAGCATTGTTGACAGCTCATGTATAGTCCCTTTTATGGCATCCATTTGTGTTCTTAAATCTTTTTCCCTGGATTCGAGTGAAAACAAATTGCTTTGCCTCTCTTCTGAAAGAGCAAGTGCCATTCTTCTTTGACCATCAGCTTCTTTCAACTCCTCCACCTTTTGTTCAAGCTTTTGGTTCAACAGATTTGCTTTTTCCTTAAATACTTCAATTTGATTTGATGCTTCTACTAATTGACCCTTTACAAGATTTAATTCCTTGGAGTTTTCAGAAGCTAAATTGTTCTGGTTGGTGAGCTGTTCTCTTAGGCTATTCAACTCTTGAGATACCAGGTCAAATTGATTCCTCACCTTTTCCAGTGCAGTTGAAACAACAGTTGCTACTCTGTCTTTTTCTTCCAATAACTTCTTCAGTGCAACAAGCTCTTCCTTCAACTTAATTTTCTCATCAGCCTCCAGTGCAAAATCATTTTCCCTTTGAGAAGCTTGCAACTCTAGACAAATTCGAGTGTCACGTTCCCTCAAAAAATCTCCACATAACTCTTTGAAACTTCTTTCAAAATCCATGACTGCTTCACCATAAATCACAGCAAACATTTCTTGCATGATCAAAGACTCACAGTCGGAATCTCCTATTTCGGTTATGCTAGTACCTTCAGCATTCACAGCAGCTTCCTTAAAAATAGCTTCATGAAATTCTCGTGCCATATGAAGCTGCATGTATAACTCTTCTCTGAGTTCCCTAATGAAACATTTATATACTTCCTCCCTGATTGAAGCTTCTATATCTACATCTTGAACAGCCAAGTTGAGATTATCTATAAGCTTTTGCATTTTCATTTCAGCCATAGAGTGCTTATGCATCTGCTCAGTAGCATCTGAAATTTGGGAGGAAAGAACATTCACTTCATTTTTTTTATGTGCTAGTGAGTCCCTTAGACGACAATTTTCAGAAAGAAGGCTTTGAAGCCTATTCTTCAAGTTGCAGATATTTTCATCCTTACAGGGGATTGAAGGACATTTCTCATTCACAAAAAGGATATCATCCAGTTTTGAAAGAACTTCAGGGATCTTTTTCCTCAATACATCAAGCTCCTTGTCCTTCTTGTGCGGCACATATGAACCTCTCTCCCTAAGCCTAAGGAATTCTGCTTTTAAAGTAAATAGTTCTTCTGTTTTTGCTTGCAAAATGGACTCATGGTCTCTCTTCATTTTTATTATCATGTTGTTAAAGTAGCTTACTAAATCCTCCTTGGATAAGTGCTTCAATTGCGCAGTTTCAAAGTTCTTGGGTACATCAGTACTCGAATCTTCTATTTTACCATTTTCCTCCTGAGACTTTGGAGGTGTAACATGGTCTCTCGAAACCTTATTGTGAAATGTATCCATATCATGTGATCCATGAGATGTCAGATTCCCAAGTTCGGCGCTTGGCAATGATCTAAAAATACCATCCAAGTCAGCCCGTAACCTAGCAATTTCACTGAGCTTATCAATCTGCTTGTTGCACAACTGAGTGTTTTGATCCCATAATTTGTTCTCAAAGTCTTCCAGAAAACTCCTCAAAAGATTCTGCATCACCATGTTCTCAAGCTCTCCTTGAAGGTCTTTCTCCTTCTGCAACTCAACAACTGACGCCTTTGACAAGTGAAGTATATCATCCACCCACACAAAGACACTATCAACAGTCATTTTCAGGCGGTTCATTGTTTTGTCTACCTGACCCCAGCTTTCAGATTTGTTTTCCTGGAGAATACCGCTCAGTCCCACCAACTCAGAGCCAGAACCTATCCTCCTAAGCGAATGATGGTCTTTGACATCATAAATATCCTTCTTAAGTTTCTCAAACTGCTCTTTTACAGAGCCTCTAAGTCTAATCGAAGAGTCCATCATCTCGCCGTTCTCCATGAACCCTCCGGAAAAGGTAAAATGCTGCACACTTTCTTGCTTATCAGACAACGCATATGATCCTAGACGCCCAACTCCATTAACTTCCGTGACACAAAACTGAATGTCTTCTTTCAACTTGGCCATCTCCATTTCCTTGGCCCTGACTTTCTCAGCCGCTTCCTGCTCTACAGCACCCACCATCCCCTTAATGACAGAATCACTCACCATCCGCGACACCATCAGCCGGCCACTAATGTCATCCCAGTACAAATCAAAGTCCTGCAAAATATCATCACCCAAATTCATGCCTTCCTTTACACCGTCGAAAATTTCCTCCAACTCGCCGCTAGAAAAAGAAGACTTCGCCGCCACCCCATTTCCAACCACACCATTCTCCAATACCTCCTGGCCCTCCATTCCGGCCGATAATCTTTCCTGAAAATACAAAAGAAAGATTCATTTCGGGAAAAAAAAATTACAAGATTGCAGAAGACAAGTCAAAGTGAAGCAGGTCAAAGAGCTCAGGAAGGTCCATAGATAGATACAGACCATAAATCATGTAGGCATTAAAATGAGCATAATTGAGCAAAACAAAGAACGGAAAGTCTTCAATTAAACATTATTTGAAATTCAGAAGTTCTAAACTCCAGTTGAATCAATCAAGCGTAAGACTTACAAGGCTTCTGGTACTCCGGCAATATAAGACCTCCGTTGACTAAGGCTGTGGAACACCTCCGCCTTCTCCGCCACCAGCTCCACCAAGGTTTGGGAGAATTTAGGGTTTAAGAAGAGAGAGAGAGAGAGAGAGATTGTGGGGAAGGAATGATTTGAACTTACAGCTCCACTGGATTCGGTTATGGTGAATCCGCCGCTTAGCAGTTCACTCACTTTGATGGGAAATTTTTACCTTTCAACTTTTATTTTGACTTTTTTTAGCACCACTATTACAATTTAATCCATGTGATTCAAAAATTACGGTAATTTTTTTATTTGTACGTATTCATGGATTATTTAATAAAATAAACTATTTTTGTTATTTCTTGTTTTGAAGAGTTTTTAACATGATTTTTTAATATATAAATTCTATTTAATCTTTCTCTATCAATCTTTAAATAAAATGAATTGAAAAGACTCAAAATTTCAATTCACTTTACGTAATGTAGCAAATTTTTTTAACTGGACAGAGTAATATCTTTTTGTTGTAGTTCTTGAACCAAACATTTTTTAACAATTAAACCAACACATCTAGTTGGTCAAGTCAACTAAACTTATTAGCTATTCAAAATAGTTGACACAAACAAGCGTTAGATGACAACCAACTTTCAAACATGGATATTGATACTAAGCTGTTTGCTTTGTGAGAAAGAGGAGGAGCAACATATATGAGTAGCAATGAAACTAATATCTTCATCAAAGTGGGTCTTAGATCTGTGTTTTAAAGACATCAGATTGATAATAAATAATTTTATTAAAAAAATATTAATTTGGCTAAATATTTTTTTCAAAAGTACTCCGTATTAATTTACCAAAATTTTAAATAAATTTGTAATAATGATGTAGCTATTGGATTAAGCTTCTAAAAATATTTATTTTACTTTTATCTTGTAATTTAATAAATTAATTTTAATATAGAGAATAAAATAATCTTGTAATGAGTATTTAACAATTTAAAATATGAACTAATAAACCAAATGAATCTTAAAAGGACTAAAAATAAAATTTATAAATTTTAAAGGATCAAAACATATACTCCATATTTAAACTCGAGGAGGATTATTTGAAAACATATTAATTTTACGGAGATGATTTGATTTAAACAATTTCAGAAGAACCAAAAACAAAAGTCGTTAATTTTACGAGGACAAGAAACATATTTAACCTATTTATTTTTTTATTTTAATTATTTTACTTTTTAGTTTAAAATTTCTTCTAACAATTATTTTTAATCATGATTTTTTCTCATTTAATTTAATTTTTTATTTTCTAAAATTTGTATTTTTAATTTTCAGTTTTATTTTCATTTTTAAAATATTTTAAAAATATTTATTAACAAAAATGACAAAAAAATAATTGTTTCGGATAGCCAAATCTAAAAGCTACTCTTCTTAACATTTTAGATTTTGGCTTTTCGGACCGAGAAGCCAAGTGAAAATGACATTTGTCAAATAATAATTTGGATTGCTTGCTTAGTCAAAATTATCAAAGCCAATCAAAGAAACTACTACGTAAAAGCCAATCCAAAATTCTTTTTTCAAACATGGCCAAAGTGTCGTAAATTTAATGAAACGGGGGAGTACTACACATTCAAATGAAAAGTTATACTTCATACGTAGTACATCTTTAAACAAATATTATGTAGAATATTTGAGGAAAAAATATAATCAAAAGTCATTTATAGTTTCTTTAAAAATGTTATTTATAGTTTCTAAATAAATTGAATTAAAAATATCAATTTCTGTCAAATTGTCTCTATTCAACAATAAAGTGAATAAACACATCAATTTTTTTAATTAAGCATGGTAAAATTTAAGTGTAAAACAAATGTCAACATAATGTAAAACATTATATATGCACACATATAGTCGAATAATTTACACATATCCCTAAAAAGATGTTTCAATCAAGCTATATTTCAAACGTAAATTATCGCTAACCTAAATTGTCAACGTAGCCAAAAATTCAACACATTGTGGATTTAAAAAATAAAACTAGGATACACCAAAATGGTGTACTCATTTGTACATCAGACAAACACAGACATTTATGTAAAAGGAAAAAATATATTTAGCATATATTTTCGTATATATTAGTAGTTTCCTTGTATTAGTAGTTTACTTGTATAGGGATTCCCTTTCCTTGTTTAGTGAGAATTCTCGGCTTGTGAGAATCTATATATACGTGTCTTGGTTGTAAATTGGAAGGATCAGAAATACGAGAGAAATTTCTCCCAAATAATTCTTTCATGGTATCAGAGCCTAAAACCTAAAATTTCCGCAGCCACTATTCTTGATCGACCGGCATCGCGTCCATCGCTCAAAAACCTGTTGCTGCCGCCAGACGCCGGAACGGTCGACCGTTAGTAAAGAACGGTCGAGGTCATCGACCGTCCCGACGACAGTTGTTCTTAATCGCCGCTGCGATTTTGCCCTACTTTTGATCAGACATCCGATATGTCCGAGGAGGTGAACATGAAGATTATTTCCAATAAAAAGAACGAGGAACGAGAAGAAGAGGAAGTTGGGGTGCGTCGCCGACGCATCTCTCCATACGATTTGTCCCCGAGCGACAATCTGGGTATGATTTTGACCCATGTTGTTCTGAAAGGGGATAATTATGATGAATGGTCCAAATCTCTGCGTTTGGCTCTTCGAGCACGCAAGAAGTTTGGATTTGTTGATGGAACAATCGAGATGCCTGATCCCGATTCGGATGATTTCGATGATTGGTGGACAAACCACTCTTTGTTGGTCTCTTGGATTCGGAACACGATCGATCCCGCCTTGAGATCCAGTATTTCTTTTGTGGAGAAGGCATCAGCTCTGTGGAGTGATCTGAAGGCTCGCTTCTCTGTCGTTAACGGACCCAGGGTTCAGCAGTTGAAGCGGGATTTAGCAGAGTGCAAACAGAAGAACCTTTCCGTGATGGAATATTATGGAAAAATGAAGAAGCTGTGGGATGATCTTGCAGATTTAGAACAATTCCCAGTCTGCACGTGTAGGAATTGCACGTGCAACTTGCAGGAGAAGCTAGCGCAGATGCGTGAGAAGGAACATTCTCATCAATTTCTGATGGGATTGAATGATGAGTTGTATGGGACTTTGCGGTCGAACTTGCTTGCCCAAGAAACCATACCACCTGTGGCAAGAATATACAATATTCTTGTCCAAGATGAAATATCACGCAATGGGATGCACAAAGGAGAAAGCAAGGAGGCAGGTGCGTCTGTGGCAAAGGAGGACATGATGTTGAGGGATGCTACAAGCTCATTGGAAACCCAGAGGGATGGATATTTTGAGACCAGGCTGGAAGAGGAAGAGGGAACAACCGTGGGAGAGGAAACTTCCGCGGTCCAGGAAGAGGAGCGGGACGGTCGACCGTGGGTGCTGGACGGTCGACCGTCACGGGCGGCCGAAGTGAAGTACATGCAGTGCAGGGCGAAGGGCCGTCTCCACTGCCCAATTTTAAGGATTTAACGTCTGAACAGTGGAATGCTGTTCGTCATGCTCTCTCACTCTCTTCCGCCGATAATTCTCAAAAACTTTCAGGTATTCTTGTATCACCTCGTTGGATAATTGATACTGGTGCGTCCATCCATATGACAGGTGATCTATCATTGTTATATGATGTGGTGGGAGTGTCCCTATGTGAAATTGGTTTGCCTGATGGAAAACGGGCTGTATCCGTTCAATCTGGAAAGGTTGACTTAACAATGACTATGACTTTACAGAATGTGTTGTTTGTTCCAAGTTTGAATTGTCATCTGATTTCTGTGTCACAGCTGACAAAGGATATGAATTGTGAGGCGAAGTTCACCAATGATTTGTGTGTCTTACAGGACCTAAGGTTGAGGACAATGATTGGTGTGGGTAGACAAGAAGGAGGACTATATTATCTAAAGAAGGAGGAAAGGAGAATGGCGTGCAGTGCTACGAAGGAGAATTCTTTTGATGTTTGGCATAAGCGTCTAGGACATCCTTCTTCACATGTTTTATCCTTAGTTCCTGTAGTTGGATCGAATAAGAGTAGTCATAGTCATTGTGATATTTGTTTACGTGCCAAACAAACTCGTACCAGTTTTCCTATTAGTTTTAATCAATCTATGGATAAATTTGATATGGTGCATTGTGATTTGTGGGGTCCCTATCGGACGCCGAGCTTTGATGGATCTACGATGTTTTTGACTATTGTGGATGATTTTTCTCGTGGTGTATGGGTGTATTTGCTTGACTCTAAGCGTACTATAGGAAGTGTCTTCAAACAATTTTGTGCCATGATTGAATGTCAGTTTGAAAAGAAAATAAAATGTGTTCGTAGTGATAATGGGACAGAATTTGAGTGCTTGAATGAATACTTCCAAGAAAAGGGAATTGTTCACGAGACATCCTGTGTGTCTACACCACAACAGAATGGTAGAGTGGAACGTAAGCATCGGCATATTCTGAATGTGGGTCGTGCCCTGAGGTTTCAAGCCGGTCTTCCGATCGAATTTTGGGGAGATTGTATACAAACTGCAGCCTATTTGATCAATCGGACACCCTCGTCGTTGCTAGGGGGTGACACTGTATGAGAAGCTTTATGGAAGGTCACCGCCGCTGACTCACATTCGTGTCTTTGGTTGCAGATGTTATGTCCACAATTTGAAGAGAGATGGAGACAAATTTGCACCTAGAAGTATTCCTGGAATATTTTTGGGTTATCCACAAGGAAAGAAGGGATGGCGTGTTTAATTTCCGGACACCGGAAAGATCAGTGTGTCTCGTGATGTTATGTTCTGTGAAGATATTTTCCCTTACTTATTTTCCACAGGTGAAACACCCAGAGAGGATGCATTAAGGAGCAACTCAGCCACCGATTACTTTGAAGATGCTGAGGAACTATCCACGGAGGACCATCTGGACCGTTCCTGGAGGAACGGTCGCCTGCCGGGCAATGGAGATGCGGAAGAGCTACAGACGGTCGACCCAGTGGACCGTGCCGATGACCATGGTCGACCGTCGGGAGGGCAGAATGACGGACCCTCAGGAGAAGATTCAACGGTCGACCGTGCCACGGAGGACGGTCGACCGTCATCGAGGAAGAAACTTGACGCACCAGCACAGCTACAGACGGTCGACCCCGTGGACCGTTCCACGGATGGCGGTCGACCGTCCCCGAGGCAGAAACTTGATGAACCAGCGATGCTGCAGACGGTCGACCCCGTGGACCGTTCCACGGATGGCGGTCGACCGTCCTCTTCCCAGCAAACAGTAGAGACTTTGGGGCGTAGTCACAGGGAAAGACGCCCAAATGTTAGACTTGCGGACTATGTTACCCATGTCACTGGACCACACAGCGGAGAAAGATGCAGATATCCACTCTCTTCGTATGTCACGTATGAAAAGTTCTCTCATAAACACAAGTGTTTTCTCACGGAACTTGATGAGGAAGTGGAGCCCACAAATTTTAAAAGGGCATTTCAGGATGAGCGATGGCGGAAGGCTATGCGGGAGGAGATTGATGCATTGGAAGCTAATGGGACGTGGTCGCTGGTTGCTCCTCCACGTCATAAAAAGCCCCTGGGCTGCAAGTGGGTGTACAAAATCAAGCGCAAGTCTGATGGTAGTGTGGAGAGGTATAAGGCGAGATTGGTTATACTGGGCAATCATCAGGTTGAGGGACTTGACTACAAGGAAATGTTTGCTCCTGTGGTCAAGTTAACTACAGTACGCACTCTTCTAGCTGTTGCAGCTGCGAAGGGTTGGGAGTTGCATCAGATGGATGTACACAATGCTTTCCTTCATGGAGATCTTGAGGATGAAGTGTACATGAGACTGCCACCAGGTTTTTCTAATTCTTCTAATGTAGTGTGCAAATTGAAGAAATCTTTGTATGGTTTGAAACAAGCTCCAAGGTGTTGGTTTGCCAAGTTGTCTGGAGCTTTGAGACGCTGTGGGTTTGTCCAGTCTGTTCCTAATTACTTCTTATTTTCTTTCGTTGGAAAGAAAGGAGTCATACATGTTTTGATTTATGTTGATGATTTGATTATTGCTGGAGATAATTCAGATATGGTGAGCAAATTCAAGGCATATCTAGGGGATTGTTTTCATATGAAAGACTTGGGGACACTGAAATATTTTCTTGGCATTGAGGTGGCGAGAAGCACGTCTGGGATATTTCTCTGCCAACGAAAGTATGCTTTGGATATCATTACTGAAGCCGGATTGTTAGGTGCCAGGCCATTAGGTGCACCCATGGAGCCAAATCATCATTTGGCCCGTTCCCAAGCTCCCCTTCTGACAGATCCGGAACCATATCGCCGTTTGGTGGGACGGTTAGTATATTTATCTGTTACACGACCAGAGCTTTCTTATGCAGTACACACTTTAGCACAATTCCTGAAGGAACCTAGGGAGGATCACTGGTCTGCAGCACTTGGAGTGGTTCGTTAATTGAAGGGATGTCCTGGGCAGGGTATTTTCCTGTCTGCAGATAATAATCTTCAGCTCACAGGATGGTGTGATTCGGACTGGGCAACATGTCCCTCAACACGGCGATCGCTGACAGGCTGGTTTGTGCAGCTTGGGGACTCACCTGTTTCGTGGAAGACAAAGAAGCAGACGACGGTGGCTCGTTCGTCGGCTGAAGCTGAGTATAGGGCTCTTGCTGTTCTTACATGTGAGTTGAAGTGGTTGAAGAATTTGTTGCGATGCCTAGGAGTTGAACATAAGAACCCTATGACTGTTCGTTGTGACAGCACTGCAGCTCTTCATATTGCTGCTAATCCAGTTTTTCACGAACGCACGAAACATATTGAGATTGATTGTCACTTTGTTCGTGATGAACTTTTATGAGGAGAGATTCGCGCGTTGCATGTCCCTACTACGCATCAGCTCGCAGATATTCATACAAAGGCGCTTGGGAAGTCACGACTGGAGTTTCTTATTTCCAAGTTGGGCATTTCAGCATTACATGCTCCAACTTGAGGGGGGTGTAAAAGGAAAGAATATATTTAGCATATATTTTCGTATATATTAGTAGTTTCCTTGTATTAGTAGTTTACTTGTATAGGGATTCCCTTTCCTTGTTTAGTGAGGATTCTCGGCTTGTGAGAATCTATATATACGTGCCTTGGTTGTAAATTGGAAGGATCAGAAATACGAGAGAAATTTCTCCCAAATAATTCTTTCAATTTAGTACTTGTGTTTCCTTGATGTACAAATGGGATAAGCCATTTTGGTGTATCCTTAACATGACCTTTTTAAAAAATAGACTACTGGCCAAATGCACAGACAAAACAAACTTTGGCTCGACCCAGATATAAAATTACTAATGTACAATTATAAGTTAGAAAAATACTAAATTAGAAGTAAAACACAAAGAAAATACTAAAATAAGAGTTTTATATATATTTTATGTCCAAAATGGGGTTACAATGCCAATAATATCAACATATGATACCAAAAAACATTGTGAAATACTACTTCATACATAGTGCCACATTGTCACAATGCAAATTATTTTTGAGCTAAAAAGACAAAGCTCCTATTTTGCAATTTTTTATATTTTACTTCTATATTTTAAGTGATCTCTTTTACAAGTTATATGAGTCAAATAACGTTGTATTATGCTCTTTAATTGATAAATCATTTATGATTTGTGATAGTGTGACTTTATTTCTTCACTACCCAAAAATTAATTATTAAAAGTGGATAATATCATAATTTAAGTAACCAGCTTAAAACCAATTGATAGATTTTACATACTCTTACTTTTTGTTGTCTTTATGTATTAATATTAATATACTCTCTTTGTCTCAAAATTACCTTTCCATATATCACTTAAGATATATTTCAAAATCATCTTTAAAAATCAGTCAGGTCAGATTAGACGAACAAAACACCGCTTACCCCCATCCAATACAAGCTTTGATTTGGTATTGAATAAACTAGGGTATATTTCACAATGAGGAATCTAATTTGCTGCAAGAAATTCATTTGTTTAAGTATTTCTAAAATCAAATTTAGTACAGAGTACTCGGTATCTATGATAAGGTATATGGTACAACCAGATGTACGGTACATTCGGGTAGTACTCATTCTGAAGTAGAGTAGTACTCATTCTCGCACAAATATAATTAGCGTGGTACTCATTCTAAAATAATGCATTACTCATTTTCACACATTGATTCAATATAATTACGGAGTATAATATTCATCTACAAATAATGTAATGTTCATTCTAAAACAAAACAGTACTCACTCTCGAATAATTTAGTGTTCATTCTCATGTAAAATAAAATCTATACCATAAATAATTTTTTGGTTGTACCCAAAATTGAGTACAAGCAGATGTATAATATAATTTGCTGGTATCTATTTCTATTAACCGTTATACTCCCTCTGTCCATAAATAAACTTTACATTACGCGTTACGATGTTTGACTGAAGTTATTTTCCAATCATTTTATATGAAAAATAGCGTAGAATTGAAAAATAAAAATTACATATTAAAAAATTATATCAAAAGATTTACAAAACTAGAGGTCACATGACTATATTATTTTATCAAATGGGTGACAAAAATAGGCCAACAAAGTGAATAAAGTTTGACTCTGTGAATAGTGAACGTAAAGTTCATTTGTGGACGGAGGAAGTATTTTTTTAACCTTTGTTAGATTTGTATCTTTTTCGTCCATGAATTCGACCTCCTATGTTGCATGAGCATAAACTTTCTTAATGGTGTGATTTAAAGAAATTGATTTGAGAGACATCTTCAAAGTGTTATCTTCTCATACATTATTCACATGGTCAAACATCACTTTGTTTGCTCGTTTTTACTACTCATGAATAAATCTTATTTTTAAATTCCACCAATTTTTATGTAAAACAAATTAAAAATAATTTCAATCAAACATCGTAAACCAAAACGGATACTTTAAATTAGAACGGAGGAAGTAATATAGAGAGCCAAAAATTTTGATAAATGCAGCTCTCCTAACCAAGAAGTTACAAATCCAAACCCAAGTACGAACATTACTTCTTTGTGCTTTAGTATTTTGATTAAGTGTGTGAAAAGATATTACTCGGTACATTCTAATAGAGTTAATAGCATTAAAAAAACGTAGACCAGCCATGATGGTTGAAGAAGAAGAAGAAGATCGAGAAGAGACAAATGAAACAAGAAAGACGTGACCCAAAACAGACTTGAACGCTTTGAAACTCCCGCCCTTCCTTCTCTTTCGAATGAAAATATCATAAGAGAAGAAAGAGAGCTTTAGAAGCAGCCAATCTTTTATTTATGCCATGTCTTTCTTGGTTGGATTTCACTATTCGTCTAACTACGTTCAACTCATTTGAAACGATTCGTTGTTCGTTGTTGAACATAGTGTTGAACTATGTTCAACGAAATGAGTGTAACATAGTGAAACGAATCTCTGTTCTCTAGCAACTCATACCCAACCGGCGATTTACAACAAGCCTTTCTTCTTTTTTTTGCAAGAAGCGGAACTACAAGAAAACTTTCTTTATCTTTATGGATAACCAATTCATTTTCAAATATAGTTGGGAGACTTTACCCAAGAAATGGGTCAAAAAAATGGAAAGATCGGAACATGGGAATAGATACACTCTCTGTCCTAGAGTATTCGACCAATTTTGACTTTTTCCAGCCAATCAAAATCGACATTTCACCTTTAATTAAATAAGAATAACATGGTATATTGATTAGATAAAATAATATTTTGAAACTATTTTACAAAACAACTAATAAAATCACTTTTGTATCAATACCTAATATTAATTTATTTAATTAAGGGCCAAAGTTCATCAATTTTGATTGCAAAAAGTCAAAAATTGACAAACACTCTAGGACGGAGTTACTATAATCAACCCAAGTAGATAACAACAAATAACAAAACTCCCATTGGATGTATAGGAAACCAGGTACAACCAAACGTACCATATAATATGGTAGAAGAGTCAAGAGTGGACAACTCCAATTAATGACCACCTCCCCAGGCTGCAGCTTAAGTACCGTGGCTAAAGTTTGCTGGGCATCAACTGCATAGTAGACATTACTTCTGCTTTAAGTTGGTCTCTTCTTATTTTTCCGGTTGTTGTCACTGGAAACCGATTCCTCCAGAGAATAAATTTCTTTGGTACTTTAAACCTGGAAATATTAAAGTAATACGATGCATCAAATATACAAATGCACAAATCATTATCATGACATTAAGCCCACATAGCTTCTGGGTCAGTAGCATGAAATTTATAGTGACATTAATTCTCTAAAACTAGTAACAGTATTTTTCAAGCAAAAAAACATGAAGAAAAAAAAAAACAAACAAAACAATGGCAAAGTTTTATGCCGAATGGCCTTCATATCACAACAACAAATCCGGTCAAATGCCACAAAAAGTGAAGTGTGTGGAGAGTGTGCGTACGTAGACCTTACCCCTACTTAGAAGTAGAGAGACATGACCTTCCTATCCCAAATGAAGGAACAGTGAGATGATAAATATAAAACCGCCATCATCGTCATAATAGGGGTGGAGGGGTTTCTTTGTAGGGGTTTGTTTGTTTGTGTGTGGATATTTACTTTTCCTTTCTTTACTCCATCAGGTACAATAACAACAACCCACTTGGATCCCACAAGAGTAGGGTCTGGACTTTACTCCACTAGGTAATTTACTTTTATTGTTAATCGTCCAATATATGTTTGTTGCCAATGGAGCTAAAATAGTTGTAATTGACAAAGGTTGTGCTTTGGGTAAATAATGGACTAAATTAAAATGACACATTAAACTTCCATTGCTTCTTACCTTCAATGAAGTTTTGGGTAGTTAACGCAGCAATGCATCGAGGATCTAAAGAAAACACTCTCTGTATTTTACAGGTGTAAAACTGTGTACGTCTTCACCCCCCAGACCCCAACAATGTTGGAATTATGTTGGGTGGTTGTTGTTGTTCATCTTTCAATATTCACTTGTTTTCAAGTTTTCTTGAGCCGAGGGTTTTTTGGAAACAAGCTCCTTACCTTTTCAGGTAAGGTCGAGGACTTGAGGTTTGTGTACACCTACCCTCCACATAAGCCCACTTTTGGGATCCTATTGGGTTGTTGTTATGCCTGCTTTATGCCAACTAGGCAACCCTAAACAGATTCGATTCCAGGTTGGTTAGACACCCAATTAGGTGTTCTAGGCGGGCTAGGTGAACTATTATAGACACCTAGCCAACTGGGTTTTCTACACCTAATCACTGTTGATGATGAAGTAAAGACGTACCCAGTCAACTGTTTTTCTTTACAGAAGCACCGGAGGATGTCTGCAGACAAATAGTTTGTGGGGTAGCTAATTGATGATGGATTGGATTTCAAATCATCCCACTGCCAATTGCCCCTGAGCTGAATGCAGGCAATGACCATCTCTCCCAACCGCGAATCTGGAAGTCCAATAACTACATTGCCAGAAACACCAGTGTGTTGTGACAGGACAGCTTCTACCTTTTGCACATTGCACAAGAAAAATATGGTGATTAAGGCTTTAGAGGCGGCAAAGAGTTCTTTATGATCAATGACAATAAAAAAATAGTGTTTATGTTAACTCTGCTGGTAAAGTTAAACAAGTTCAGTATGCACAAAAAAAATTAAACCGAAGTGTCTCACTGATTTACTACACCCTCTGTCCCATAAAAAGAGTTTGGTTTAAAAAGATAGAACTTTTTAAATTTTAGAAAGGTACAACTATTGGAAATAATCAAATATAGTTATATTTTGATATTTATTCGTCATGTTGTTGGTTAACTATATTATACAGACTCAACTTGTTTGGGACACTTTTTTGTGCAAATATGATGATAGTGACTCTTCTTTGTACAAATATGACTTTTAAAAAAACAAAGAAAATGTTTTCAAACAGTAATTTGTTTTTGGGATGGGGTACAACTTTCACTCACAGCAAGTTTATATACAGTCTAGGTAAGCCATAAACACTGTTCTAATGCAACTTAGACACAGTATCCTAGTCATTTTGCACTGCTTGGTATTCATTTGTTGGTGTGGAAGACTGGAAGTAAGATTACAATATACCAAGTTAATCAGCACATCTTACACAGCAACTACCTAATCAAACTGCATTTGCACTCTTATCGCACTGACCCTTTATAAATACAAGTCTAATAAACTTTTTAATTATCTACTAATCTACCTTTACGTGATTGCTTCTCAAATAGAAATCCAAGCAATTTTGGAAGGTTTCCTGTGAAAATATGTCTTACTATCAAGAGGCAGATTAGGTTATACTGTTTTCTGCTGTTATGGATGATATGAACGGTAATGTGAAACTAATTTTAAACAATTAATAAAAACAATTTATTTAACAGGGATCTCAACATAATGGGGAGAATGGTAGTTGTAAACTTATGATGATGACTTACTTCTTCAGGATAAACATTCTCTCCTCCACTCTTGATTTGACCCTGAGAACGCCCAATGAGCCACATATTGCCATGGTCATCTATATGCCCTATGTCACCTGTGTCGAGCCAGTTGTCACCCACAAATTTGAAAGTTTCGTTTGATATTTGGCCCCAGTATCCAAGCATTACATGAGAGCCTCGTGTTAGTATCCTCCCAATATGAGATGAACCCTCTGAACAAACTTTCAATTCAACATGTGGGGCAGGCTTTCCAACACAGATTCCCTTTTGTTGGCCTGAAAATTTGGAGTTTCCACCAACATTCAGTTGGAGCTGCTGTCTAACACTTCCTTTTGTCGGATCATAGAGCGTCATGAATGTCATTGAAGAACACGCCTCTGTCATCCCTTCGCATTTTTTCAAGTAAAATAGACATCAGCCATAAGTCCATAACAGAATCAGGTATATTAATACTCGGAAAGGCTTAAAAACCTATACATATGAACTGAAATCTCAATCGCATGCTGCTTAGACAGTAAAATTGCATGTCTTTCAAGAATCTACTGAATAGATAAATATTCTATATGGCTAAGCTTCAACGCTATCCATCCCCTTGAAAGCAGCTAAAACAAGAAGCTTTGGGTGATGAAATATCATTTTCTGGTCCTTAACTAAGTGGGGATTTGACAATTCATACCTCTATTCAAACAATTTTTCATTCATGACCCCTAAGAGTCCTTTTCACCAATATCAATCCCCCCATTGTTAAAAAAATAGCAATGAAACTTTTATTGACTGGCAACTGACCACTTATAATAAAACACCTAATTCTGTATGCAAGATTGCCATTTACTGAATACCAGTAATAATTAGAGCGTACCATATGCAGAAAGAAGTTTAGCCCTTGGAAATATTTTAGCTGCCTGAGTGATAAGTTCAACTGAAAGGGCCCCACCCCCATTAAGAATCTTCTTCACTGTTTCTGACCTTCCAGGTGCCCCCTTTCTGCTGTAGAAGTTTTAAAAACTTGAAATGGAATTATAAAAACTTAGAGAGAAAATAAACCTTCTCTTGTTGTGCCAGAACATAATTAGGATATCTATCAACTTTACCCATACTTATAAACCTTAAAAAAGGATGGCAACATTAAATCATTCTTGCAAAACTACAAAGCAGAACATGTTCACAGTGAGCATGTATAGTACTCCGACAGATTCTTCTACAGTTTTGCTAGGAAAAGGTTCCAAGATGACATCCAGGTGTAAATGCCGATTAAGTTTTACCAGTTACCACCATATACCCCACATATGCCTATTTTAAATATAAAAGCTATATCTCGGATACCTATAAAATGTTACTAGATCAGCCATCATAGTTGGAACAGTAATTAAAGAGGTGATATCATAATGGTGAATGGACTCAACAGCCAATCCAGCGTCAAACTTGGGCATAAAGATGTGGCAACCTCCGCTCATTAAGACAGCCAAGGCAGATGATATTCCTCCAATGTGGCAAAGTGGAGCCGTGTGTAAATACACCTGTAGAAATTGTGAGTTTAGATTGTTGCAGCCTTGCAGGATACATCAAATAACATCTAATCTTTTCTTTTAGCACATGGAGGCCGTACATCATCCTCTCCATAACCAACAATTGCAATTTTTGCAAGGGACTGTACTAACAAAGCAGAGTGGCTTAAAGTAACTCCCTTAGGTCTGCCAGTGGTTCCTATTGTGGATTGCCATTTAGAAAAAAAGAAAAAACCATAAGAAAGTATGTGTGTAGGAGACAAGGAATGAAAACATTAAAGGAAGTATGGATACCTGATGTAAAACATATGATAGCAGCTCCTTCTGGTGCCCAACAGTAATCAGTTGCTAGACATAAATTATAATGGATCTTGAGCATTTCTGTGTTCAACCCTAGAATATAACAATAAAGAAAAATACACTAACTCAAAGACAGGAGATATATCTATGAACGAGAAAACCTTAGTTATGCATTAATTGACTTCTCAAAGGCAAGGAAGCTCCAACCCGTACCAGTCCAGGTGCTTTTCACTCCTAAAGGAATATCCATTATGACATGCCATCTTAGAGAAGATATAGAATCTATATGGAAGTTGGAATGCCACACATTCAATGTAGAGTCCGTGACCAATAATGTAGGTCTTGCCACCGCCATGGCCTTACTTGCTTCTTCCAAGCTCTATAAGCTCAGAGCAATTAATATGATCAAATGCGCTCCAATAGACAAAATCTCAGAGGGATATCCATCTAATTAACCTTAATGACATGTATAGGCCAACATATGAAAGTTGGACAGAAGTACATGTAGCAAATGGGAAGCTTCAGGTTTTTATAATGGTCAGAACACTGAAGAAAAAACCAGATAAGGTTTCAGCCACACAAATTAAGTATGAACTACATTTTGCTGGTCAAAGCAGGTTAAAAAATTAAAAGTACAAGGTATTTGGTCTGCCATCCCATTTGTATTCATAATAAAATTTTCACAATTTATGAAAATCAAATTCATAAAATTGAGATTCAAATATCAAAAATCAAGTATAGAACATTTTGAACAAAACCTTGATAGTGTAGAATTGGATAAAATTTAACACAATCCATATATCATTGTTGGCCTACTTACCCAGCGATAATTGAGTGGAGCAGTAACTCCTCCTGCATATGAAACAGCAAGCAGCCACTCCAAGTACAAATCGCTGTTGCAAAAAAAAAAATGTGCAACAGTCAAAATCCATCTGCATACCTCTAAAACCACCTCCAACTCAAATCACCATTTTCACACCAAAATAGTGTAAACATCATATCATAAAGTTTTTTCACCTTTTTTTATCACCATTCTCTTTATGTTGTATTTGAGTTACTATTAATTTATTATGGAGTATTTTAAACTTAAAGTGTATTACTCCTTGTTTACAATCATTTTTGGCCTGTGTCCATGCTGTTTTCATGTTTCTTTTAAACAAAAGAATTGTGGTTCATATTCTTTCATTCATTTCTAAATAGTAAATTTCAATTACACAATTTCATTTTCTTAATATTCTGCTTCAATCCAAACCAAGAACTTTAATTAGGAACCAAGAAAGTATATTTTATTCTTAAATATACTCCGTATTATATTTGAACAATTGAAGCAGTGTTCCATAAGGCGAGATACGTTGTGCCTAACTACCCCAATTTTAGCCTAGGCGGCTCAAAAGTCGGCCTAGGCACCTGGCATAGGCTAGGCAGTCTTAGAGCGGGCCTAGACAGCCTATGTAGATCCCTTTATAATTTCAAATGTTATTAAATCTAGCTAGAATGTCATTTTTTACTTGAGCATGTCTTTAATGATAAGTCAATAATGAAGTTTAATAAAAAGTTGTGAAAAGTAAAAAGTGAGGTTACAATTTGTTTGAGAGAGAGAGAGAGCTGTTATGAGCCACATATTTCATTCTTGAAAAGAAAATGAAGAAATATGAATTTTATTTTGAAACAGACAAAAAAGAAAACTGTGAATTTAATTTGAGAACATAGAGAGTATATGTTTGGCCTATTGTTAGGCACTGTCTAGGTGTCCACCTTGATATCGCTTAGAGGGCGCCTTGGCGGTCTAGGCCCTAGTCAATCCTCCATCGCCCACATAGCGCCTATCTCATTCTTTAACGTTGAGTTCAAGAAACTTCCTAAATTAAAACAAAAAAACAGCTCACAAATGGCAGAACACTAATCATTTTCTACTATTTTGGCAAAATTGTGCAGCAAATGGCACATGGGTTGGAGCATTTTTAGCTCCAAACACCAAGACTTCACGCCATTTTGGCGCTCGTTAGGGAATCCCTCATTGGATTTTGATTGCTCTTACCTCAACAGTATTCTACCACACAATGTGCAGTAACAGAATATCTAAATTTGAATAACTTTACACTTCTACACAAAGATGCCCTCATATTTGAAACCAAACCAAACAAAATAAAACCAGTATATCCCACTCAAGAGTATATGGGCTTTTTCTGAGCTAAAAAAAAAACATTACAACTTCTCTCGGGCCATGTACTCATACTACCTATATCCCACAAAAATCTTCTAAGTTCATATTGGTGTGGTCAAAATATATATCTTCATTCTTTACGTATTTTCAATGATTATTTGAAAAAATTAAAATAGCCAAGTCACCTCTTATTTTGTAACTTTTGATGTAGTATTTTTTATTTATAAATTATAAATTTATGTCTATTTCTGCACCAAGTTTTAAATACAATGGGTTGAAAATAATGTTGACAAAACATCATAAACCTAAAAAGGTCCTCCCTCCCTCCCTCCCAAAATGAAGTTCCCTTCACTATGCACATGGTCAAACTTTTCCACATTTTTTGTCTATTTCAAATTTTCAATACTCATGTCACCTCTTCTTTGGAGAAATTGTAATGTATTTTTGAAATATATAAATTTTATTTTTAATTTTACACTAATTTTCAAATAAACCAACTACAAAAGAACTCAAGTCAAACATGGTAAACAGCATTAAGACCTTTTTGGGACGGGGAATAGATTTTTGCAGGAAGGAGAGAGTATCTGAATATCGAGCACTATTTCATGTGATTGTAAAAACTAGTGTCTGCTTATTTACACCATAACAACAAATGTGATATACTGCGAAGTAATTAGCATTCTTAAAGAGCAAAACAATTTTCATTTGGATTTAACTCTGCGAAAGAGCAAATTGAAATTTCCTTTGGGCAGTGAGTGAGTATTATTCATCCGAGTATGGAATTAAGAGCGGATGTTATAAAAGAAGAACCTGTTGAGAGCAGAAATGGCGACCACATCACCGCGCTGCAGGCCCATCTGAAGAAGCCCGCGCGCCAGGTTCAGAACTCCTTCGACGAACTGAGCGCCGGTCTTTCTCCTGTCGCCGGAAATCGTGACCGGAGAGTTCCGGCAGACGGTGGAGATGCGTCTGAGGCACTGGCAGATGTGGGCCTTGGAGTAATCGGCCATTTGCGCAGGTCTAGTGCGTGTTCGGTTTGAGGACGCGGAGGAGGAAGGAAGATGTTGCGATATTGCGACTTGGGAAGACTGGTTTGGACTTTGAGCAGATGAAATGTGGGAATGGATTTGGTGGTTCACTTGTTTCCTTTCAATATCTGCCACATGTTTCTTTTCATAAGAGAGAACCGTAATTTAAGACATTTAATTATAATTTTGTTCAATTCCAGAGTTTATACACTAATTTGTTTTCTCTACAAATTCCAATGTGGGATACTCTTTAACATAATTCAATAGTTTAATTAAAGGGAAAAATACAAAAATGGTACTAAAACAATGCAAGTTTCCCAATATAGGACTAGTACTACCACAAACCTTTTTTTAATTACGTCAGCAACACCAATTGACTAATATAACCCCAACTCTTATGTGACTGAATTTTAAGAATTGATCTGGGCATTTAACACTCTTCCGCGACTGAATTCTGAGATTCCAGCGGGCATTGAACACTTTTGGAAAGCAAGTGGACATTGAATTTCGAAAATCCAGTAGACATTGAATTTCGAAAATCCAGCGACCTATCCAGGTCTATAGCCAGAGAGAGAGAGAGAGAGCCGCGCTAAAGATTATCGCCGCTCACTATCGATGTTACAATGTTTTTGCCGATGCTACAATGTCCAGTTTGCCGCCGCCCACCGCCGATGTCACAATGTCCACCGTCAATGTTATCATAGCTGCCGCCCACCGCCGATGTCAAAATGTCCACTTTGTCGCCGACCACCGTCAATTTCACAATGTCCACCGTCGATGTTACAATGTCTATCTTGCGACCATCTACCACTGATGTCACAATGCCTACCATCGATGTTAAAATGTCCACCTTGTCGTCGCCCATCACCGATGTCACAATGACCTCTATCTAGTTGAATAATGTCCTAGTATAATACGTATGTTAATGTCCTTGGATTCATCACAGAGACATTGTGTCAATTTTCAATAACGATTTGTTTATCCATCAATGTCTTTGGTTCTTCTCCAGATCTATACATCGAGTTTCCGGATTTGAATCACGAAGAAAAATTGTGGTTGATCCTGTTCGATCGAAGAAGACAGTGAAAGGCAAGAATTTAGTTGTGCGAGAAAATGGAAAAAAATCTGGAGTTTGAGAGAGACGAGCCTAATTTGATTTAGGCATGGGGAATGGGAGGCTAAAAAGGGGAAGTCAAGTTGAAAAAAGTACTATTCAAGGAATAAATGATAATTAGTTCCATAATGGGAAAAGTGACGACTTTTAGTACTATCCGTGGCAAATTTGACTTAATTAAACTTACAATCTACAACACGCATCATCTTTATCACATACATCTTCGCTCACTGCATGATCTCGGCCATCGACGTAGTTGGTAGGGGTCAGCAAGTACTGAACAGATACCAAAATTTTCCGAAAAAACCAAGAATACCAAACCGAAAAAATATCGAGAAGGAACCGAACCGTACTGAACCGAATGGTGGTACGGTATTTGGGAACGGTACGAGGTGACATCCCATGCCGAAAATCCCAAACCGAACATATATACTAAAATACTATAAAAATACTATCCCTAAGTAATATTTTTATATTTAGAAAAAAAAGCATTGCTGGTAGTCAGATATTCATTATCAAAATAGAAAATAATGTAAGTATGTTGTTTTTTTGGACGTCTAAAAAATAAAAATGAAAAAAAATTAATGGGACGGAAGGTCTATCTTCAATTATCAAACGCGGTAAAGTTTGAAGTATTTTGAAAGGAAAACTAAAATGGAAATAAAATATAGTAAAAAAAACTAAGACATGACATTCTTATTTTTATCTTAAAACAGAACATATGTTACCAAAAAACAGTTAAGAATATCAATATACATTGTCGTAGTGTAATAGTTTTACTTTGCAAAAAAAAACATACTCTCTATTACTTTTATTTCAGAAATAAAAATTACAGAGTATATTTTACTCTTTTTTTAATTAGCAAGACTCATCTTTGCCACTAACCATGCTTTATTCAATTGATTTTTCAAGGGAGCTTAAATAATAAAGGGTAATTTACCTAAATAGAACTAAAACATAATGACTTTATCAATATAGAAACATATATTTTTATTTCCCAATTTAAGACCATTAGTCATTATCTATTAGTCATTATTCAATTAAATGTCCAGCATCACTTGAGCATTATTCTTCTCACTGGACATTATTAAATTCTATTTAGAGAATAAAAAAGTTTAATTCCTACATTAGGAAATGACTTAATCCAGGACATATTTTAGTCCAGTGCAAATTTCACAATAGTAAAATGGAAATGCAAAAGACAAAATCCTGCAACGACGTGGCCTTGCTGGAAAAAACCCATGGCGGAGCCCTCTTAATAAAGACACCCCCACGCGACCTCTCATAAAAGAAACACTATAATAAAATCCAAAAAGTAAGAAAGAAAGAAAAAACACAGCTAAAAACAGCTCTTTTGAGTGTCATATAAATGTCCTCCGATGAATTTATGAGGCGAGATACCTTAAAAGTCAAACTAAGGGCCCACGTGCACAAAGAGAGCTTTGAAGAAGAGTTTTCGGTTCTCTCAGAGAGCCTGCAATTTGGGATCTTTCGCCGTTAATGGAAAGTGTGGGTTTTCTGAGGAGTTGACCCCTAAACATTTCCAAGCTTGGATTTTTTTGGGAGGGGTTTATTTGTTCACAAGTGGGGCATTTATTGTGTATTTAGTTTTGGAGTGGGTTTCAGGTTTCAAGAATCGATTGGAAGGGGGAGGGGGGTTGTTGTAGGGTGTGTTTGGGTGGTTGACGGTGGAAATTGGAGGGTTTTTTGAATTGGGGATCTCCAATTTCTCCATTCTTTCCAAGAAATTGAAGTTTTTGAAGGGTATTTCTGTGAAATTGGAGGGAGGGTGGAAGTTTAGGGTAAGGGTTTTCAGCATTGTGGAGAGGAATGGCTTGTATGAAGCTGGGATCTAAGGCAGATGGGTTCCAGAGGAAAGGGCAAGCTTGGTAATTTATCACCTTCTTCTTTTTGCATTTCAAATCTCTCTATCTCATCAATCTCATTTCCATGTTGTTGAATGAGAACCCATTTGTGTTTCTGGGGTTTCATTATATTCTTCTGTCATCTAAGTGGTTTTGGGGTTTCATTATGTTCTTCTGTCATCTAATTTATCTGTAGATTTTGCAGTACTTTCGAAGTTGTTGTTTACTGCTAGCATTCTCTGTTGAAATCTGGTGTTGCTTTGTGTACAATTTCCCACATCTTCATTGTTATTTTTTGAATTTGGTGTACTGTTCCAATTGTTCTAATTACAATGTCATGTATTACATTGCTGCACTCCAGTAAGCGTAGGCGCTTGCTAACTCTGGTTTAGCGCCTGGTCGGGGATTAACCATGGTTAGGATAAGGTTGGTTCTAAGTTGAATTAGACGGGGAAATGCATTTTAGAGATGCGATTCTTAGTGAAGTGTTTTGAATGAAATGCTTAATGTGATTTTGCAAGTGATTCTTCAATAATTTGCCCACCATAGGTTCTGCACAACTGGTCTCCCAAGTGATATTGTTGTTGAGGTTGGCGAAATGTCCTTCCATCTCCACAAGGTATATTTCAAACATTTTGTTGTTGCGATTATTCCAAATTTTATTGTCGTGCTTGTTGTTCTATACAACAAGTCTCTCTTGTTAAAACCACTGTTTACACCACCCTAGGCATTAATGCATTATACTTGGCCAAAAATGTCATCTTTCGTGATGTGAATGGCTCAAAACCGAAAGCGGTTAACTTGCATGATGTTATTATTTTCTTGAGCGAATTCTATAAATGGTCCTTTATAACATGTGGTTTTCCATATTTAGTCCCTAATTTTTAAGATATTACATTCGTGGTCCTCAATTTTCCACGAACTATTCCATAATCAGTCCTTTCGGGACTATATATGGGGAAAAAACATTTGGTCTAAAAGACTAACTACGAGTAGTTTTCAAAAATTGAGGGCCATGAATGTAATATCTTAGAATTGCGGACTAAATATAGAAAAACACCTATTATAAGGGACCGTTTATGGAATTTACACTTATTTCTTTTTTTTCTTCTCCATAACATGAGTGCAGTTCCCATTGCTTTCAAGAAGTGGAGTTATGGAAAGACTTATTGCAGAGGCATCCGAAGAGGGAGAAGACGGTTGTTGTGTGATTCAGCTCCATGATGTTCCCGGTGGGGCCAAAACTTTTGAACTCGTGGCTAAGTTCTGCTACGGCGTAAAGCTCGAACTCACTGCAGCGAATGTCGTGCACCTAAACAGCGCCGCTGAGCATCTTGTGATGAGCGAAGAGTATGGGGAGGGGAATCTTATTTCCACAACCGAAACGTTTCTTAACCAAGTTGTCCTGCGAAGCTGGAAAGACTCACTGAGAGCTCTCCAATCGTGCGACGCGGACCAACTCCACATTGCAAAGAGGTGCATTGATTCACTGGCAGCAAAGACGGGTACTGACCCGAACCTATTCGGATGGCCCGTTACCGAGCTCAGCGGGCCCATGCAAAGCCCGGGAGGGAGTGTCTTGTGGAATGGGATAAGCACGGGCGCGAGGCCCAAAACTTCAAGTTCGGATTGGTGGTACGAGGACGCGTCAACCCTAAGCTTGAGCCACTACAAACAACTGGTTTCAGCTATGGAGTTGCGTGGCATTAGCCAAAAGACAATCGCCGGTTCCCTTTGTTACTATGCGAAAAAACACCTACCCGGGCTGAACAGGCGTCAAACAAGTGCTGAGCCCATTGGCTACCAAGGAAGGATGGGTTCTGAAGAGGAGCAGAAGGCTTTGTTGGAGGAGATGGAGAGGTTACTTCCCATGCAAAAAGACATGGTCCCGCCGAAATTCCTCTTCGGGCTTCTTAGGACCGCGATGATTCTCAGGACGGACCCCACTTGCGTGTCGAACTTGGAGAAAAGGGTAGGGATGGAACTCGATGGGGCCACTCTTGAGGACCTCTTGATGCCCACTTTCTCCCATTCCATGGAGACTCTGTACAACGTCGACTGCGTGCAGCGGGTTCTTGAGCATTTCTTGGCAATGGATCAGGGGGCAGGCGAAGAGTCGCCGCCGTGCTCGGCGGTTGATGACGGGCAGGTGGTGGGGCCCGCGTCGCTGACGCCGATCACTACGGTGGCCAAGCTCATTGATGGGTACCTTGCTGAGGTGGCACCGGACGTGAACTTGAAGCTTCCCAAGTTTCAGTCTCTTGCTGCTGCTGTTCCCGAATACGCGAGGCCCTTGGATGACGGCCTCTATCGCGCCATCGACATCTATCTAAAGGTACACTTCCTGTTTTGCCCCTCTTCTATTTGCCCTTGCAAAGTAGACATCATTATCATTATATATGTATGCTCCCTATGTCCTTCATTCATACCATTCTTTCTTTTTTTTGTCCATTTCAAAACTATACTCCTTTTGGTACAAAAAGCATTGAAAAGCACATAGAACTCTCAACTTGGAAAGCAACATATACCCCAAACACAGCCTAATCAAAATAAATCTTTTGTTGAATTGATATGATATATGCGGTTTGCAGTCGCACCCGTGGTTGCCCGAATCCGACCGGGAAAGCCTGTGCAGGCTGATGGACTGCCAGAAGCTGTCCTTAGAGGCTTGCACCCACGCAGCGCAGAACGAAAGGCTGCCTTTGAGGGTCATAGTCCAAGTCCTCTTCTTCGAGCAGCTCCAGCTGAGGACATCGATCGCCGGCTGCTTCCTGGTGTCGTCGGAAAACCTCCAGGACAGAGGCGGCGGCGGTGTGGGACCCACCGCGGCGGCGGCGGCGGAAGGAGGGTGCTGGGCAACGGCGGTGAGGGAAAACCAGGTCCTGAGAGTGGGGATGGACAGCATGAGGCTCCGCGTGTCCGAGCTGGAGAGGGAGTGCTCCCTCATGAGGCAGGAGATTGAGAAGTTGGGCCGCGGCACCGCCAAGGCGGCGCCGCCTGCGGTGGGGCCCACCACCGGCGGCGGCGGCGCGTGGGCCCACGTCTCGAAGAAGCTCGGCTTCAAACTGAAGTCGTCTCAGATGTGCCGTGCCCAGGAGGGGTCGGTTAGCAACCAGAACAGCACGGCGGACGCTCTCAAGCCCGACAATGCAAAGGGGAAAACCCGCGCGAAACACAAGAAAAACGTATTTATAGATCAATGAATGAAAACGTTCTTCATCATCTTCATCATCTTCTCGTTCAAGGTTTATAAGATCCATCTGGGAATATTAGGGTTCTTCGAGGGTGTTTGCGGTTGTGTTTAAAGATTGTTTTTGAGTTTGTGTTTTGTAATCTGTTTCTGCTTGTAGAAGTGCTTCTAAGAAAAGCTAATATTGATGTGTTTAATAATCATTCGTTAACATTAACTTTCTGAGTTCAGTGTATTGTATGTAACTATGTAGTGCTATCCAAAAGTCATAAAAATCAACAAAATCTCTATGTAATTCCATTTCTTGTTTGCCCACGAACAAAGTTTTACTTTACTGCATTTATCTTAGAATATAAAAGAGCAGTTTGATTTTCATTGAAAACTCTAGTGTATCTTTTTGTTTTTAGTTTTTAGAATCACACATCCATGTTTGATTCTAAAAGACCTTGAAAACTATAAATTATAATGTGTATTTTTCTTTTTAGTTTTTTCATTTTCAATTTGCACGAAAATTAAGAAATTAGAAGAATGTCTGATTGATACAAAATTTACTTTTAAAAAAAGTACTTAAAACATTATCATTTTTTACTGAAAGTGGAAATTTATTGACAGGTGTAAAAATAATTTTAAAATGAAAATTTAAACAATAAGTAGTAAGTTTGTGAAGTTTGTGATTATTGTGTTTGTGAACGTAGCATTGCTCTAAAAGGTATAAGAGCATTTGATTTTCATTGAAAAGTGTAATGTATCTTTTTGTTGTTAGTTTTATCACTTATCCATGTTTGATTCTAAAAGGCCTTGAAACCTATAATGTATATTTTTCTTTTTGGTATTTTCATTTGCAATTTGCATGAAAATGAAGAAATTAGAAGAATATCTGATTGATATAGTATTTATTTCAAAAAAAAAAAGTATAGAAAACATTATTATTTATTGACTGAAAGAAAAGAAATTAAGATGGAAAACAGTTTTTCTTGTTTGGTTAGGGAAGAAAAAAAGAAAAAGTGGATGGAAAAGAAATTGAAAAGATAAAATATACTCGTATTAATAAGAGGGAAAACCAAATTCGTTTCATTTTGATGAGAAAAATGAGAGAAACTCATTTTCTTTTCTTTTCATTCTTATTTTTTTGAACCAAACATAGTGTCAATGTCCTTGGAATTCCCCGGGGATATATCCTCCCAAGTAACTCTCCAACCAGTCCTGGAGGCATCGTTTTTTACAGGCATTTGACATCATGCTTCCTAGAGACATCATAGACATCCAACATTGTTCCACGTCTGTGAACGTTTGTAAAAAGACGGTGTCGAATGCGGTGTACCCCAAGCATGGTTGAAAATACATATGCTCAGATGCAAAAAAAAAAAAGAAGAAATGCTAACTTTTACACCCCAAAAAAGGGGAGGAAAAAAAGGGGGAGAATCAGACAATTACACTGTTGAAATACAATGGGTATACTCAGGAATGTTTTATTCCTTCTCCTATTGGAATTAGGACAACAAATGGTGAAGTCTCTCCCCTTATGCCCTGGATTTGAGTTCATCAAAGAAAAGGGAATATGACCACTGGATTATCCTACTCTCTTTTTTCTTTGGGAGGTAAAAAGAGTTCATATATATATAGTAAAAGCTACTAAGAGAACAATGTAACAACGTCTCTACGGTATCCTCGGACAATCAACAACCTAGGCACATTTTCGACCAAGAGATCCAAATACTCCATGTAAAAGTAAGAAGGATGGTTGAGGGGTGGGGGTGGCAAACTAACCAGCACAACTGCAGCCATTCTGGAGTACTTGAGAATCATGGAGTTGAGCTTCAAGGTGGTGTACAAGAACTTCTCGACCTGGTGTTCGTTCACAACCACATTCTTCCCATCAGCCATCAACAAAGGAGTCCCGTGGCCTTGTTGTCTCTCAGCTCCCTCCTTCATTTCAGCCAAGTATTTAGCAATTCTTTGCTGGGCCCCGGCGAACGCCTCAACAGAGTCTTGTTGATCCTCCCCTTGGGGGGCTTCCCATGACTTCATTGAGATGACGATGACCTCAGCCTGCATCCTCAGATCGTAAAGGAATTTCCTTACGTCGGCCTTGAGTTCCTCGGCGTCAGAATCCTCCTCTGCTATGCAGAAGACCTGAATCTTGCAGCCTTCGAAGCTCTCTTTGGTGAGAAGAAGCTGAGAAAGGAGGAGCATGAGGCCTCCGTCTCTCACGATCCAATACAAATCGATGGTGCCAAACTGTCTTTGATACTCATTGGGCCACTCGTCTAGTCCCTTGACAATAACAACAGCTTTGTTTGCTACAATGCAGTCGTTTATTATCCCAACAAAGGTGGCGGGAATTTCTGTTAGATTTTCACGGCGCCAAATTTCGGGGTACCGCATGACGATTATGTTGGGCTTGAGGTTTCCAAGGCCCATTGTCTGAACAATGCCTCTGAATCCTTCAGACATGTTTGGGGCAACCACAATTTCTGCTACACCCTCACAATTCTTGTAGTCAATGTAAGTACTTAGCTGCCTACAAGCTGCTTTGGCATCCTCAGCACAATCATGGTAATCTCCATCCATTATAGAAACAAAGATGGACATTCCCCTTCCCTTTTTCTTCATGCAGTTGGCAAAGTCGGCGAGCTTAGGATGGCAAGGTACATTCTCGGGCAGCTTGCCCCAAGGTCGACAAAATACGAGGGGTATAGGGTACCAGTTCTTTGGATGTACTTGTGTTGCTGCATAAAGTTACAATCTCATATGTTAGTAGTCTCTAACATCCATTGACAAGTAAAACTGACCTACATCCCACTGTGGTGTGATACCATGTTTGAACAGTAGACACATATTATGAAACGTTTTGCAATAGTTTACCCCCACAACCCCAAGAAAAACAAACATACAAATTAGAGATTGTAAAATAAAATTGCATTTTGGTTTGCGTGTTACTCAGAAGTCATCAAAAGTCCAGAGCTTGTTTGGCAAGAGCTCTTTGGCTGAAATGTATAAAACTACTAATGAGTAATGACATGTTCTAGAGTCTAGTGTATGGTAACTGGAGTCCGGAGACTAGAGTGGAAACTGCAGTCCTGAATATAAAGTTGAAAAGAACACTGCCTAAATTTTCTAAAGAAAAAAAGTGTTTGGTAGAATCCATTTCAGCCAAGTAAGGCAAATGCTACTTATTTGCTTATTCTGAATACTCTGGTGATCAGCAAATTAAGCTGAATCAGACTACAGCAGGATCCTAATGATTATTTGAATGCACAAAGTGCACAAAGCAGCTCAGATTCTCATTCAAGTATAGAACTTCACGGCAAAAAATTTGTCCGCTTGGACCTTTCACAGAGATGTGCGAAAAATAGAATTTTCCTCATTGGCATCTCTGCAGATGCTAAAACAAAGACCAGAAGACATGGAAACTGTAGGAAAACTACCTCCTTCCCATTGGACTCTTGAGATGCGGTTCACGATGCTTGATTGATGCTATTTTCATTTCATTCTAAATATATATTGGTGTAAAATTAGGGAAAAACTCCCTCCATCCCAAAAAGAATAGCACACTGCACTATTCCAAATTCTCAATAACTTTTGTTTATTTGTGCATTTTCATTGCTTATTTGATAAAATAAAATATTCTTGTCACCACTTGGTTTATTGAACTTTTGACGTAGTTCTTAAATATGTAAGTTTTATTTTTTATTTCTATACCAATCTTTAAATAAAATGAATTGAAAAAACTTGAAATTTTGTTTCATATTGCGTAAAGAGCTAAAGAATTTGGGATGGAGTAAAATTTAAATGTTTAAAAAATAAATAAAAATTCTATAAAACAAAAGCTGGCATGACTGTTATTTTAACAAGGGGATGGGATAGATGAAATGTAAAAAAGAAGATTTCGTTTGACATGTGAATAGTAACAATAAAGAAATCCAACTGACTACTGAGGAAGGGCATTTAATTTAATAAATATATTAACTCCATCTGCACCTTTAAGATTGCCTTATTCAATACTCCCTCAGTCCCTCTGTGCGGCAATGAAGTTTACACTTTCTTTTTTGTCCATCCAAAAATAAAGTTTATACTTCTCTCGTCCCCTTTTTAAAAAAGGAATATGCTGCTCACGAAAATTTTCTTTCTTCTAAACAAATTTCAAAAACACATTTTTCACTTTTCAACACTTAAAATCGTATCAAAGTGTAAACTTCTTTTCGAAACGGAGAGAGTATGATTGAATAAAGATTGATAATGTTGACCAATCAGAGAAACAAGTGTGGAAAACAAGTGAAGAGAGAAAAGCCAATAAATGAAGTTTACATGGAAATACTCTCCATAAAGAGCATATGTACCTCCCAGAGAGCGTAGGCTACGTAGAGCAAGTTGAAAATATGCACTCTTGAAACCATCACCCCAGTCTCCGGCTTTTCCCTTGAGGCAGACATAGTAATAGATGAGAGTTGCTAGGGCCAATGCCACCACAGTGAACATCCAAGAAATCAAAAACATAATGACTGTAAAGGATCAAGGATTAACATGTAAATACACTTTCAAAGGCATGGATAAGTGGGGATCACAAATAATATTATTACAAGGGTTAATTTAACATGTGTGTATGCGACTATGCGCACAAAATGATATGAACGATTGAATGGTAAAACATCAAGTCCATGTTGGTCCTAAACCTTAACTACTTTGCACGGGGACAAGGATGAGTACTCAAATAGGGAGTGGGGATCTTAGATATAGGTAGTTTAGGCCCACACCTTGACCTCGGATTCATCTGGGCCTCATTTTCTAACATATAAGTAGACCTAAAGGCTAAACCACTTTTTAACACACATAATTTGCAGAATGTATCTTATTATCTTGTTGATTAATCCATTGCATGAACTGATAGTTGATTTGAACAATTCAAAATATATCAAGATAGAACATATGATCTTGATGAGTTTGATTTATCTTTTGGGTAAGTAATTTTAAAAGAACTCATTCTGGCTAAAATAAAAGAACCAGAACAAACTATTAACCTTTTATAAAAGTTGAATCCATTTCTAAATGTTTGGACTATTTGTAAAATACTGTTAACTACTTAACTATACATATTGGAGTAGCTTTAGTGGAGAGAAGTTTTTTGAATCTGGAGTAAATAACATTATTTTTACTTTCAACAATGTTACAACTTACAAGAAAAATAATAATAGAGTAATAGACTGGCAATCATTATATTTTTATTGAAAAGACTGGTATCAGAACTTGAGTACTACAATTTAATAAATGACTTCACATCACAAAAATCAAGAAAAGTTCAATTGAATGTTTGATTAAATCGCACATACTTTATCAATTGATAATTTTATAGATTGAAGAAGGATCTCAAATTGGATAATATAATGCTCCCTCCTGCCTGTTGATTTCTTTTCAGTATGGTTTATGATGTTTGACTCATGTTATTTTCAAATCATCAAATTTAAATATTAGTGTAAAATTGAAAAATAAAATTTATATATTTAGAAACTACATTAAAAATCTACACAACGAGTTCACAATTGTCATGACTATACTATTTATCATATGATAGATGATAATATGTAAAGAAAAAGGAAATAGTTTGACCGCGTGAATAGTAATGGTAAAGAATCCAGCGGGGCAGAGGGAGTATAATTCAAGACTCAAGAGTCTCTCTTTCCAATACTATTGCATTTTTATTTTTCGAAATTATCATTTGATCTATTTTAGTAATTTTATGTTAGTACAACAAAAAAAAAAAAGCCACAACCTAGTAACCCCTCGTGGACTCGTGGGGAAGGTGTGACCTCACCGTCATTATGTTCTAAACTAGTTGTGGAAAGTAGAGGTTTATGTTGGCATGTCATAATTTCATTGCATGAACTTGTACTTCCAAAAAATGCTTTTATGTGTGTGTCTGTACACACAATGCTCAGACACCCTTAAGGAAAAAGGCAAAAATACATCGACCTAGCCCCTTAAGTGATTAAAACATGACAAAGGGATTATGCTACAACTCCTGTTATTAAATAATAATACCTACTGAATTCAAGTCAATTATCAACAGCAAGATCACTAGTCCAAGTATTATACCGCAGAAGAAATAAACAAACCTATGCAAAGTAGTGCTCCAACAAGAGAAAGGCTCCAGTGATGAAATTTCCACCTTGGACGCCAACTGGGAGCATCCAAAAGATCCAGAAGAAAGCAGGATAAGTTCACACCACCATAGCATAGAAGATAAAACATTGTTGTTGTTGGTGAGATAAGGTCTAGATTCCCAATAACGACGCATCCAATACAAACAAAGGCAGTAAAGAGTGTAGCAGCATTAGGCTCACCCCCATCTGCCACCCTGAAGTAATTAAGAACGGGAAGAATGTCATCATTTGCTATAGCTGCAAGAAGGCGTGGAGCACCAGTTAAGCTCTGTAGAGCTGCACCCAATGTGGAAAGAATGATTCCAGCATAAACAACTGCTGGAAAAGGCCATGCAACTGTAGCTGTTAATAATCTGCACAAGAAATCAAGTCATAGAAATCTAGGTGAAAACAGTATAGCAGTACATCATATACCAACTTAATTCAAAGAAGCTCCACGCATTTGAAGTTCAATTTCTCCAAAGACGGAAAATAATGCCACTTAAAATGAAATCATTAGCAGAATATTTTAATCAAATAAAGCACTGTACTCCTTGTCCATCATCTTCCAAGAAACCAAGCAGAACAAATTAAAACACGTGGATGATGATAGGAAACAAACCAAGCAAGAAATACTCCCTACCCATCAACACAGCATAGCATTGCTTCGCTTTAACGCGCAACATGGCCTTTTTTTTATTAATTGCAGTAAAAATCAACATGAAAGCACAAAGATTAAACTTTTATAGTTTGAAAATGACTTTGATCTTTTTAAAGCAACTCTTACAATAAAACAGGTGAAATACTGGGATCTTTTAGTAGTAATACGTTATGAGCTTAATATAGCTTGAAAGACAGTTGTGTTACTTATGCATGTGTCACTAGTAGCCCTGTGAACATATACCGTAATACACGCCAAGACCACCAACCAATGATATCATGGTCGAGTGGCAAAAGGCGCCCAGACGTTGAATGAAGTTGAATGACATTTTATTAAAATACGGAGTATTGAAGTTGAATGACATTTTGTTATAGGAAAGGTCATGCGTGAGAAGCATTGTTGCACGACTTGTAATTTTTCACAATTAATCAACTGATATATGCATCAAGTCTCTTAGAGTCCTATGAGAAGCTACACTTGTAACAACCTTGGCACGCATAATTTATGCACTCTACCTTGAGGGCTGTAGAATATTGTTGTCCTAAAACTAATTCTGATTTGTGCCCTTAACTCAAATGCTTATAGAGTTCACACAAACCCTAAATTAAGTGTATAACGGTACAAATATAGGGTATTTGTATTCTTAAACCTTCAATCTAGACAACTAAATCTTTCAGACTTCATAGAAAAAATAACAGTTGTTCTGGGAAACAATGTTGGAACAAATGCCTCCATAAAATGTAGGGTAGGAGTTTAGAGTACCTGTCTGTCAAAAGCTTCTCTCTAGTTGCCACAGATCCAAAGAAAAACACAGTAAAAATATATAAGCTGGTGGTTGCCACAGTGGCTGCTAAGGTTCCAATGGGGATAGAACGTTGGGTGTCCTTTAGTGATGCTGAACGATTAGAGCCTGCCATGATCCCCGTTACAGCTGGAAAAAATAGACCTAGCAATGCACTGAAGAGCGGTGGACATTAGATCATAGTAATATAGAAATATAAATATTAAGATTCTTTTTGGGTAGGTAGGTGGGTGGGGTGGGGGGGCTACGTAAACAAATTTCAACTTATTTATTACTTCCCCCCGTCCCTAAAAGAACTAAATTCTTCCTTTTTCGGGCTGTTACACAATAAACTTCACTTTTCCTTTAGGGCCTATTTGGTTGGGAGGGAGGGGAGAGGAAGGAAAAGATATGAGGGAATGGGAAGGATGGGAGGGCTTCCCTTCACCTTGTTTGGTTGGAAGAGCGGAAGAAAAGCATTAATTTTTATTTTAATTTTTTATTATAATATAAAATTTTCATTTTTCTTATTTATTATTATTTTATTTATTATTTATTTCAAGAATTTTTATTTTTATTAATTTCATTTATTTTATTATTATTATTATTATTAGTACTAATAATATCATAATTACTACTACTACTATTACTATTATACTCCCTCCATCCTAAAACTTTCTTCCCAGTTTGGTTTATGAGGTCTGACTGAAATTATTTTCAATTCAATTTATTTGATTATAGGTGTAAAACCAAACAATAAAAATTATATGTTCAAAAACTAAATCAAAAGTTCTACAAGACAAGAGGTGACATGACTATATTATTTTATCAAATAAATAAAAAATAGGTGAAAAAATTGCTTAAAGCTTGACCATGTGAATAGTGACTGAGAAGAGAATTTTATGACGGAGGGAGTAATGATTATTAATTATTATTGTTATCGTCATTATCATTATTTATTTATTTATTTATTTATTTATTTATTTGTAATTTAAATTTTTATTTTTTATTATTTAGCACAGTATTTTTATTTTTGATATTTTCTATTTTTTATTTTATTATTTTTATTTTATTTTTATTACATTTATTTTATATATTTATTTATTATTATTATTATTATTATTATTATTTTGAATTCATTTTTTAATGACAAGATGGAGAGAAACATTCAGTTGAACTGTTGATGCAAATATAGTATATTCAGCAACATAACTTCCTTTTTCAAAAAACAAGGATATTGGTAAAGCATACCAGTTTAACTAGCGATGTATGATGCTAAATAATAAAAACGGGGAAAAAGGGCACCACCACCTCGTATCACAACCTACAAACCTCATAGTTCTTCAGAAATACTCCGTAATTAATCAACAAAATCCACAGCTGAGTTAATCATATAAAGACTACGTCCCATTAAACAATTGACTGCAGGAAGAATTGCACGAGAAGAAAAATGGAGAACCGATAGTGAATCAACTTCAGAATAAGTATATAAGCGAACAGAGCATTTGGCAGATAGCTTGCAAATAAGCTTGAAAAATATTTGCTCTATAAAATAAATTGGGATGGAGGGAGCATAACTGCATAATATAAATTCTATATATCAACACATAAAATTCAGAAAATGTTGATTGATTGATAACAGGCAAATATGGGAGTGAGGAAAAAGATAAAGTAGCATGCCTTACTTAAAACTCCAGTATATCTTCCCATTGGGGTCTGGGATTCCAGCATTATTGGTCATCTGATAATCAGAACTCCAGTTGTCTCTAAAAGATTCCAAACTCAACCCTGTGATTCCCACTGCAGCATAACCGAAAAGGTCACACACACACACACACACAATATGCAGGAAGGATGTCATGCAAGAAGCAAAATGGAAACAAGCGAAGTATATAGCACATGCAAAACTCAGTGGAGGACCATAACTATTTGCTTCACCTTGAATTAGTAGTGGAATTAGAAAAAACAAAAACTGTGCAAATATTTTAACATCCTGAATTGCATTTGAATAGTTGCTTCTCCAAGACTTATGGTTTGTTTTGATACTTAACATCACCCATTTAGCAAACTCATGCAACATTATACATTGTCAGTGCAGGCTCATTCAGGTATGAACTCTAGCTCCATGGATCAGATAGCACTGGTTCTTTTTTACAATAGTTTCTAAACCAAGTTCCAATTCACAACTTCATACCTATTCATTAAATATTAGGAACACAAACTTATTTTTAGGAACACTTTGCACTATTAAAAGATCACCACAATGTCCCATCCCCTTATTCCTTAAATAAAGTGAGTACAAGCTCATTTTCAGAAAGAATTGTTAATACAGTGAAATCACTACAAGTTTCTTCCACATTCCTTATACAATAGTAGGGTTGTAGTTCACTTGTCAAGTTATCTGTACTTCCAAAAGTAATATGTTCTGAAATACTAGAACTGATGTAAATATAGTATATAAGATATTAAACAAGCAGTGGAACTGTTCAGCACCTTATATATTATACATATTTTTCTTCTTTCTCAATCCCAAAATAAACTTTACACTTCTCCTTTTTCCTATTAAGGAATGAAATGTGTGGCTCACATGTTTTCTCTCTCCTCTAAACAAATTTCAATCAAATATTTTTTATTTTTCAACAATTTTCTTAAACTATGTGAAGTCTAACCATGAAGTTTATTTCGGGATAGAAGAAGTATGTTAAAATCACGTTAGATGATTACATTTTAAAAACCAAAGCAACCACACGGCCACGCCCACACACCCACACAAACATATATGTGTGTAGCCCTTTGAGGGTGGCACCTTGGCAGTGAAGGCTCTAGGTGTCCTCACCCCACCTGCAACTTTCCATCCACACATCTCAGAAACTAAGGAATGACTTAAAAGAAAGGACATGACCAGAATATGAAAAAATGTCTAGACATGCATGAAATCATTCTCAAATAATGCTCATTAGCAATGATTGGTTCAGTGCTTTGGCTCCCAAAATATTTTATATTCTCATCTTGAGTGTTTGGTGCAGCGTTCTGATAAAAGCTCAAAACACTAAAATGAGAAGCTGCAAAGCTTTTTGTGTGAACAATCTCACACCAGATATGATACACGATAGGGCGCAATGGCGTCGTTTGATCCATGTAGCCGACCCCACCTAGTGGGATAAGGCTTTGTTGTTGCTGTTGTTGTTGTTGTTGTATACTCCGTCCCACTATCATTGTCTCTTTTTACCATTTTTTTTATATCCCATTACCTTTGTCCCATTTTATATTTGTCATGTTTGTGTGGTCCATAATCATCCTTACCTTATCTATACTTTACATATTTAATATCAACCACTTAATTCCTTTTTTCTTATTTGGTGTGCCAACATCCCATGTTGCAAACTTAGTGGGACAGAGGGAGTAACTCTCATCACACAATCATCCAAACCTTCAATCACCACATATCTCAATCAAAAAACACATCTTGAAAAAAAAAGTTCTAAAACCACAAAGGCACATATTCAGATAGCTTACACAAACACCGCCTTATGGCCTTACCTAAATAAGAAATGTTGTAACATGTATCCCAACGCACATCTTATCAGAGGCAAGAGAACTTATAAATATGAATAAGTTAAATGGGCTGAGCAATGTTAACCTGATGGATGGTCCTTCCTCGCCAAAAATATGCCCAAAAATATGCAGCATAATGAGAATAAAACAGGAATAAGGAAAGCCGGTGCAACACGATTTATCATTTTGACACCTCCAAATACTATGAAGCATAGAATAATAGTCACGACAATCCCATATATCTGCAAGTCATGCAAGCTTGGTCTCGTGATGGGCTCTGCAATCACTGTACCATTAACTCTTGTGACAGTCTCTGCATCATCAAACAAGAATATGATATGATTTTGTTCAAGAATGTGCAGGCACACACACCCAAAGACATGAAACTTTGTACCTAAGAAACAAGGGAATGAAAATTAAGGGTTGGAACTCATAAAAGAAGAAGAAATTACTGAAATTTTGAGTGGAACTCAAATTCTTAATATGGGCATCAATATCAGGCTACCTCGGGCATTAATATAAAATAACCAGCACCAAGTAATTAATCAAAATAAAAGTATTGCTACAAATTGAAAAAGAGTTCAAAGGGCAAGATTGGGGGAAAACCCTCATCCATTAGCAACACAGAACTCTCTTCCATAATTATAAGTACATATAGATATGATACCTCTAAAAATTCCTGCTGCTGGTACAGCATTCAAGAAGGTTTCCACAGCTCCCAATACATACCTGAATTTAGGCAAGCATACTGAAAAGTTCATTGTCATATTCTATATATAGACCCTCAAAAAAAGAAAATAGAACCAGATTGCATACTCACATAGCTCCAGAGATTGCATTCCCCAGGAAGAAACACAGTCCAATACTAACACCAACTTCTGGGCCCAATGCACGCCCAATAAGATAGTATGGTCCACCACCCTATAAAAAGATAGAACTCGAAACAAATGAAATCTTACTTTTCAACAAAAAATATGTGGAAAATATACTAGAAAATTCCATTGTACCTTCATTGCACCATTAGTTGCAATAGCACTGAGTGATATTGTCGTGAGAAATGTACATGAACCACAAAATGCAACTAGCAACAATGACTCACCAATACCGGCCATTCCAACTATCCTGCAATTTTATAATATATTGAGAAGGAAAAAAAAAGAAAAATAAATTGATTGCGTTCGTGTACAATTGGTGAGACACATGAAGAAGGTGAAGCATAGAAAAAGATGGGGGGTTTTAATACTACTGTTTCTATCACAATGTAGTACTTGTTCATAAGAAAATATTTAGTTAAACAAGCACTGACCTAATATTTCTCCAACTTAATTCCTGTCTACTACTCCGCTCTTCCCGTCATGATTTTCCTTTATTCTTTTCATTCAACCCTTAGTTCCCAACTTCACATGTTTGCCTTTATTGGGAAGTACTATGGGTTTAGTCTCACATCGTTAGTTAGCAAGAATAGATTGTATTTAGCCTATTATAAATGAGCTACTATTATACTAATTTTAATAAATCAAATCCAACTTTCTCTCCATAGTCCATAGTACCCGAGCCTAAATTCGAAGGATTAGGTATCTAAACTAAGGCTTTTATCTTCTCCCAACTTGTCTTTTAATCCGGCCTATTAGAAACCATAAATTCGTCTGTATCAAGCTATCATCTCTTCGTCTGTGGTTCAGGGTAGCTTCTTTCAAGATCTGCCCTCTCCTCGGCCTAGCAGCTCTGTCTCAACCATGCCGGTGACTCGCCCCCATCACTGCTGCAGCTCCTCTGACACCACCGCAAGAGGCACCTCCTCATACTACTCAGTTTACAGACACTGAGTTGAATCTTTAGAAACTGCTGTGAGCTAATTGTTTTTCTGTTTTGACCATGGTTGGCACTTCGCACTGATATGACCATGGATCTTGTTATTTTTCTTGGATCAGGTAATTCAGGTTGTCATCTCTCATATCTGATGAAAACCTATCTTGGTCTCTCTTTTCCTCTATAGTTAAGGTGGCCAGATTCCAGCACTATTATAACTAGCTTCTCACTTTGTTTTCAGCCCAGAGCCATTCATGCTATGTTGTTCCTGCCGCATTGTTGGTCTCCCCTGCCACCACCAGCTGAGCTTCAGCTGTCACTCTTGTGCAGTCGCACAAGTTCAGCTCAGATCGTGGTGGGACCATTTCTGATCTGCTAGTTTTGAATCTATGATTTGTATATGCTCCAAAAAACTTATGGTGTTTAAAGTTTGGATTTATAGGTGCCTTGAGGAACTACTACCGCTTGTTGGTGTTGGATACTGTTGTTGTTTGTGGGAGTACTGAAGTACTTCTATTCAGTTAAGGTTCCTTAGTGACGGAGATGTCGAAAGAACCCCGTGAAAGAAGTAACTCTTTGTCCAAGTCTGGTAACTCTGGTTGGCATGTTAATCAAAAGTACTAAGATGGTACATTGGTAGCACATAAAAGTCTGCGCTACAGTTGATTTCTTTTTCCCCATAAGTTACACCCTATGGTTCTTCATCCGATTGTCAACAAGACATCTACTTTTGAAGTGGTTCTTCAGTGATTCTGTCAATGTTCAAGAACTAACAAAGCAAGACTAATTAATTCCAAGTTCTAAGCAAGCTTCCACTTCTATCATTTCTGATGGAGCCAGAGATTCACTATTTTTTGCTATGGGGTATGATGGAGTAAAGCAAAATGACCCTTTAAACTGTCTACACTTCTTTTAATAGTGAAGTAGCAGTTAGTCAATGCAACTTTGACGCTCATTATGGGTCATCCGGAAACAACGGCTCTGTGTTTTAAACATTGGTGTCAAGCTGCGTCCGTGATTACGTGTGGTGCTTGAACCGGGGTTCTCTTTGGTAACAGTCTCTCTTTGGTAGCCGTACACACACCCCCCTCACTAGACCCTACTTTTGTGGGATTCAACTAGGTTGTTGTTTTCTAAGCAAGCTTCCATCTTCAAATGACATGTTGTTTCCCTTAGTTTTAAAGTTCTAAATCTGAAAAAATTTATGTACTCCCTCTGTCCGGAAATATTCTTCACATTAGACTTTTCTTAGTCAAAGCTTGTAAACTTTGACTCTAATTTGTGGAAAAAAATTGTATTATGAATTTCTCCGGGTATGATATAAGTTTAATATCAATATATTCCTAATGATTAATGAAACGTAGTTTTGAAAGATCAATTTTTTCTAAAACATATCTATGTATAAATATAGATATTAATGGTCAAAGTGCAACACTAGAGACCGTAAATTGTCAAATGGGAAGAACATCTCCGGACGGAGGGAGTATTTACTTTTTCAGTCAAGCTTGCCAACTTGAGTTTTAGGGGGGTTGTTGAGAAATGAAAAGTATTACGGCCTTATGGGTTTAACCCACATCGTTAGTAAGCAAGGTTAGTATATTTAGCTAGCCTATTATAAATGGGCCACTCTTGTACTAATTTTAATCAATCAAATCCACTTTCTCAAACTCAGAATATAAAATCACATATCCTAAAAGCTTTTCACAAATCACAATCAGACAAGGATTTGAAAATTGGAAATGAATCTAAAATCAAAGTGAGAAACTCACCAGGAAAATCTTATATAGTAGATGATTCCTAAAATATTTTGCAGGCATGGCACAAAAACTCCCATCAGTGTTCCTGATTTGACAGCAGCAGGCTGCATGAGTAATTGACATCGAAGTGTATGAATGAGGCCTTCAAAAGCTTAAAAGAACTCTTAACCATTACATAGAATATACACATACATGCACACATTCTGACAACCCCACAATGATTAAATTACTCAAACAAATGCCACAAGTAGATTGCCTGGATGGGATTAGGTGTCCAAAAAACAAAAAACAAAAAAGCAGCAAATCAGGGTCCTCAAGCCGCTCAAAGTAAAGTTTCTGGTTGTTTCTTCTTCTTAAAGTTCACTTTATGCACAAAGCTACAGTTCATGGAAGAACACCATCCTCAAGCTATTTTGCTCTCCAAAGTGTTGTTTGTGGCATTACAAACTATCTCCGATTCCTCAAGCAAATATATGCAATTATAAGTACCTTTTCAAAGAATATAAACCAACTAAACTCATCAGAGAGAGGTAAAGACTTGGCCACTTGGATGTTATCTAGATTATTCCTAATCAAACCTTTTCTCACATTTGCCACTATTATTCCAACATACAATGGGACAGAAATTGTAGCAACAATGCCATAGAAAAGAAACTATAATGACTGGAAAGAGATAGGACTGATCAGGAAAACTGCGATGGAGCACCATAATAGCAAAGAAAATACATAATTAGAAAATAGTAACATAGACCATCTTTAAAAAAAAAATTCAAAGTGCAACTATTTACCCTTTGACCGCCAATAGTGATAGTTGCATCGTCACCATCACGGAGACGTGATGGGCTTGGCATTTGATCTCCTAACATACTGAAAGAACACAACTCATTAAGCTATGTATATCATGCAAACATGAAGTAATTAAAATGATAAATATAACTATCAAAAGCCAAAACCATTTTAATACAAGATATAAAAGAAGAAACAAAGGTAATAAATTAACTTCTCACCTCTTAAGACCCAGAATATTGACCAGAGAGTCAAAGCCAAATAGTTCTAATTTGGACTCCATCTGGGCCCTATTCACATGATTAGGTAAAGTACCTTCTCTGCCATCAGACGACATATTTGGTTGCTCCCCAACTTTAATTTTCCTGTTAAATTGTAAATGACTATTAATCGTAAAACTAGAAACTAGAAATGTATTTGGTAAAGGATGAAAAGACAAGAAACTTGAAGGGAAATAACCAGGCAATACAATGAGTCACTAAAATTCATTTACAATGAGCTCTCTGAAGTTATCCATTATCCAACATCTGACAAATGTTTAAACGAAAACTCTTCAAGGCTCAAGCATGACTGTTCTTTATCGGCAACTGCTAGCACTTATGTGATTTGACAATCTTGATTTTATGTTAACTATTCAAGAGCACACGTGCAGGAGATGAGGCTGATGTGGTGATGTGCGATCATATGAGGATAGATACAGTTCAAAATGAGGACAACCGGGATAAGATGGGAGTGGCATTTGGGGGGGATAGATGCGCAAAGCTAGGTTAAGATGGTTTAAGCACGTGATGAGAAGTAAAGATGCACTAGAGAGGCAGCACGAGAGGCTGGATGTAGGGAATTGGAGAAGATATAGAAACAGACCAAAGAAGAGTTATAATGAGGTGGTTAAACAAAACTTGAGGCTTGGGTAGCTCGCGGAGGACCCTAGATAGGAGCAGCCCTTGGAGATCTAGTATTATAGTTGTAGGGTAGGTTCTCTATGTGTGTTTGGTCGTCAGGATTAGTTATTTATAGTTAGGTGTTTGCTTAGTTGAGTGCCCTTCCTTAATTTTGTATTACCCCTATATGTTCATTTGTACTAACTTTTGTCTTTTATGCTTGAGTTGGCAGTCTTTCGAAATAGCGTCTCTACCTTTGTTTTAGTAGGGGTAAGGTATCCAATCCTCAAACTAGTTTAAACTAGTTTTGACTCCTAAATGGCTTTTATAATGTCTTGGAGTTGCGTCAAAAATAATTCTTCATTGGGTTGTTTTTGGGTTGGATCTGCCAACTGTCACCAATGCTCATGGTGCTAACAATTGCAATGTTTCACACTTCTCTGCTACAAAATTACAAATGCAGTGTGTTTGGACATTTATCTTAAGAACTGCATAGCCCAAGGTGATGTTGTTCAACGAGAAAACTAAGCATGAATAAATGGTGTGTAACTTTGACAATATATTTAATGATGAAGTAGCCTATAAATTATAATATTTTATAATTTAGTTGAGTGAATGAATAAATGGTGTGTAACTTTGACAATATGGCTATGGCCCCGTTTGGCATCAATGTTGGAGGTTAGCATTAGCGTTTTGAAAAGGCTATCTGACGGTAGTCTTTAATGTTAGCGTTTTCTGAAATAATCTACACCTTTAAATTTTATCCAAAACGCTAATGCTAATAAAAAAAGTTGTTCCCAAACAAGGCTTGTGTTAAAAATGATCGCTTTAATTATTTTTCTATGAAACACATAATAAAAATTAAAATCAATAAAATAAAGTATTACATTTCTTATAAGTGTTATTTTCAAATAATATTAATAAAAAATTGCTCCCTTTGCCCCCACTATTTTTTGAACAAAGGTTAGTTATATGCAATTTAAGAAACAGAAAACTGTGTGGTTGAAGTCAAAAAGTGAGAAAAAGGTAGTTACACAAATATTACTAAATGTCTAAATATGGTTTGCGACAAAAATAGTGGGACATATAAAAAGGGGGAAATGGACAGAAACACCACCAAGTATTAACGATTGGACAAAAATATTACGAACAATGAAATTGGTCAACATGTTGGCCAAAAACAATATATCTGTTGTTGGAATACAAAAGTCTGTATAAATACATTTCTATAGGTATTCTAGAGTATTTTAATTCAATCTTTCATTGTTGGTACTTGGTACTGTACGTATCCAATTTAACTACCCCTCTTTAGAAAACAATCTGTATGCCTCATGAGGGTATTTATACAACCTGTATGCCTCAATAAGTATTCATCAAAACAAAGAGGAACAAGCAATCATACATGCATTTAATAGCAGGCAAGGCATCACAAAATCAATCACATACTCCTGACTCTACATAGGAACAGAAAGAATGCATTGCCTATTTGTTACCAGAGGCTGTGCAGAATGAACCAATCAAACATGCTTATGAGTTATGCCAATGTTCATGTAGCTTCAGTTATAAAGGACAATGCATTACTACTTGGGAAGAAAAAAAGAACAAATGTCTTTGTGGTTATCCATTTATTTGGGCCAGCTATTAAGCTCAAATTGATAATGCAGTACATAAGCTTCATTCTTTCACACAAACCCTCCTCCAAATGCGACCTATTTTGCCTACAATTAATCTTCAATTTCATTTTTTTATCGAAATGGAGGGGTGATACCCCAGAACCTCAAGAGGGGTTCCTCACCATCACACGCTGCGACCTAGAGCAGGCCAGCTTATTCAGTTTCATTAACTCTTGCCTCAGAGACTTTGGGTTTAGAAAACTAGACTATATACTCAATACAAGAGAGATATGAAGATAAATAGTTTACTAATTAGCGCATGTTCTTTTGGCTTGGAAAAGTTAACTTCCACCTTTTTCCAACTCATTCCAATTTCTTACAACTTCTAGTTTCTTCCAACGACTTAAAAATATATTTAAGTATGATAAATATAAAATAACATCATATATCCAAATTTATAATGTTTCGCCTCAAACACGAACAACAAAGATGAATTTTTTTATCCAGAATTAGTGTTTTTCATATTTTTTGGGTAATTATTTAATTGAGTGATCTTTTTATTTTAACACTTAATTTTTTTCAACATTTTCCAACTTTTCCCAATTTCTTCCGATCCCTACCATTTTCTTCAACTCCTCCCACTTTCTTCCAAACTCAACTTTAAAGTTTCAACCCAAAAGAACGTGCCCTTAGTAATCTTAGTAATGTATAAGAGAGAAGTGATAGACAAAGTACCGTACTTCAGATCGTGAGGGAGATGTGAAGAAGAGGAAGATCCAATATCAATAGACGACATCTCGAGCACGGCCCGATCATCGTGCCCCACCACCGGCCGATACTTGCTCCGCCCCAGTGATCCCGGCGAGAAAACCGCATTCTCCTCGGGGCCTTCAGTATCGTGCCCCCCTCCATTCCCACTCTCCATTGCCGTCTCCTTGTCCCTGATCGTCCCAGAGCACCAATGGAATTCCAAATGTTTCTATAAATTTGTGTTTATACTACTTATAGAATGGGTTGGGATCAGATTCTATGGAATGAGAGAGATCCGAAGATTCAAAAATGGCGGAAATGTATATACGAACCTAAAATAAAATCTTCTTGTGTCCCCGAAACAAAAACAAACCAGAAAATGGAAATTACAGAAATGGCGCAGGTTGCTGGTGACAAGGGAAATAATTCCCAAGATAGATTTGTAATTTGGGCAAAAATATGGACTAGATATATTTTCAATTTTTTAGGTTTTATTTCTACTTTAGTTTTTTTTCCTAGATTAGGAGATTAGGAGTGATCAAGTACTGATGTTGAAAATTTTCAAGAAAATTGAGAAAACTAAACAGAAAAACACAGAATTATGAATAGACTACTAAAATATTGTATCGTGTCGAATCGAATGTTTGGTTTGACATTTAGGAACAGTACAAGCCACAAGGTAATTTCTCATACCGAATACCTCAAACCGAATATATATAGTACGTAGTTCGTAATACATTATAAAAATAATAATTTTTTACGGTATATATTTTCATTAGATAATACATTCATTTTCAAAATTTGATAGAAATTTATTATGTGTACATTGTATATTTACTTGAGCTTCAATTTTTTGTAAATGAATGCAAAAATATTAACACACATATAAAATATCATTTTGTTATCATTCATTCACTTTAGTTTGTGAAATATAAACTAGGTATCATTAGCACTTCTTGCATTTAGTATTCTATTTTTAGTTTTTTATGTTTCTTTAGTTAAATATACTTTCGATTTTTCAAAAGTATATGGTTTTGTGACATTTTAAAACTTGAATTAGGTGTGTATATATACAAGTCCTGATTGTACCGAAACCGATCCTGAACCATTCCGAAACATACCAAATCGAAACATTTGGTACAGTATTGGTATGAGCTAAATACCGTGTCATGCTCACCTATAAGAAGAGTAGAAGAAAGAGAAAGAGGAGGTAAGTTTTGATGATTTGATTCAAATGAGTTTATAAAACTAGCAAGCTTAAGTTACACAAAGACTCGGCATAGCAGAAGACACAAGGATAAGCAAAATTAAATATAAAATTAATAAAGTTCATTGGGAGAAGTAAATTCGTAATAAATTATTCAATAAAATTGAATGACCCTAAGTCATTTTTTTATGCAGAAATACAATTCTAAATCCAAAAATGGGAAGTCTTCTTTACCCTCTATATGTATATATTGTACACAGATTGGTATGTTTGAATAATTCTAAAAATATTATTTATTAACTATTTAAGTTTGCTTTGCTATCAAATGTTTGAATAGGTATGTATATAAATATATAATGAATTAAAATATAAAAATTTAGACTATTATATAATATTTATAATACTTTTTACGACGAAGTATATTATTTTAAGGAATTTCATTGGTCAACATATTACTTGAAAAACAAATCGGAGTGTTTAAAGAGAATAGAGTTACTAATTCATAAGATTATCCGCATTGAACTCTTAAAAAACTATTACCTTCGTTCCCACTGGATATCGGTGCAGTTACCGTAAAGATTTTTAAAAATCATACATAAAGTCTTGTATAAAAATGTTCTTTGTGCAATCAACTAACTTTAGTTTTTAGTCTATTATAACAATCTAAATTTTGATGTAAAATTGACATGTCATTAACAATCTATATTAACACTATTTTTTAAAGTTTGTCTGAATTGATTTGATCTAATTTGATTATATTTGATTGAATCTAATCTGATTGGACATTATCTGATTGGTTTAGTGTAAAATGAATGAAACTGATACAACCATTCTCCGGCCTCGAGGTGTGACCGTGAAACGGCTACTTGCAGCTGCGGTTTCATCTGGTTCAACCCTTCATCATCAACCATAGCACATAAGGCTAAATAAGTTATCGGCAGTCACGCCAATAAACCTACCCATCAAGTGGTGAACAAGTATTACAAAGAAACAAAGCGAATAAGCTCTAGAATATCAACCACGACCACAACCACTGCCCGGAAATGCAACAAGCTAGTTCTGTAACGCTATGATGGAAGCTCACAATCAATGGAGGCCCTCCCCGAGCACACAGATAAGGATCCCGAAACCATTTCGGACTGCAAAGATCCAATCGCCTATTCTTCTTTTGAGTGGCATTCTGATGAATTTTCAGCTTCGTTTTGTTCCGACTGATTTATGCTAGCCTTGGCATCAGCCAGGAATTTAACATCGGGCCTGTGTTTGTCTGAGGGTTCCCTCATTGCCATACAAATGTAAAATGCAATAACCACATTGACTGAAACGACAGCAAGGGTGCCGCTCAGCAATGTCATAGAGTAGGGTGACATATCATTCACACCTGTTCCGAACGAAGCAGAGCATAACAACAAGATGAGGCATCAAAAAATAAATTCCACGATGATCAAGAACACAATGGGTGTATTAAAGATTGCCTCTCAACTATAGTATCGCCACATCTTTAAAATCATATTTCCTCACCTCAACCAATCACTTCCTGCTATAACAAATTTCACTGCATTTCGAGTTTGAAAACAGTTTATTGAATCCCCTTAGGCCCCGTTTGGTACACGGAATTCAAATTATGGAATTGGAATTGAGGACTTCAATTCCAATTCTGATGTTTGGTACCACAAAAATTATGTGGATTTGGAATTAATAGTGCAAAAAATGAATAGGAATTGGTAGAATTCAATTCTATGGAATTGAATCCAATGGAATTTCAATTCCAATTCCGTCAATTCCGTATACCAAACGGACCCTTAGAGATAGGTTTTCTAATCGCGAGAGAGGCATGCATTGTGATTGAAAAAAGACAAGAAAAAGAAAAAATAGGATCTCGCTTTGAGATTATTTGATAAGAGAAGTAATTGTTGGTGTTGAACCAAGATTTTTTTAAGTTTAACAAATGATTTATAAAATCAGCAAGCTTAAGTTACACAAAGAGTCAGCATAGCAAAAGGCACAAGTGATCAAAAGAGTCTGTATGAAGGAAAAAGGGTGACAACAGTAATAAGCAGAAGGCTGATGAAATTTAGGCCTTAGTTGGAGGGTTTGGCCATGTTTGACAAACAACTTTTTGGAAAGATTTTTTGGCTAAATTAGATGTTTGACATTGGTCAAAGATCAAATAAGGGTGTTTGGTAATTTGATGTTTTACCTAAGTGCATTTACTGTATTACATAAACTAATTAATGTCTACTGTTTCTAGTTAGCTTTGTTGCTTAATTAACTTGTTTTGAAAAACACATCTTAGTCTGCAATACCTTTTCAAAGAAATCATTAACAAAGGTGAAAACATCCACACTTAGGTTTGAAACATACAAAAGTTTTAAACGTATACTCTAGAGAGGAGATTTAACCTATAGTTAGTTAACAACAATTTTTTTAGTCTAATCAAATCCCCCATCCCATGTCTTTCTCTAGATTCTTCACCTTAATTGAGACCATCAGATAATTCTCTCTCCAAGCTTATCAACTCTTGTACCCTTGACATTCAAATCAAAACTACATCTATGCATTGATTTAGTGGGAGAAGATGTGGTCATGCATATAACTTGGTAAGGTTGAAGCCACAAAGAGAATTTTGAGCCAATGGAAATAAATTGAAGCTATTAATTGCAAGATGTTTGAGATTCTTCGTATTTTTAAGTCTGTCAAATAAGAGAAAGATGTTTACCGGGAAACAAATTATGGTTAAACCCATATAGAATTGCAAGAGGAACTGTCCACATACACATGGAAGCGATGAAAAACTTCATTATAATCTCTGCCATGGAATCTTCTGCCTGTGAACATTGAACATAGTGAATCATGTCATCTCATCTTTAATTAGCTGCTCGGGTAATGAGAAAAATAGGTCAGTGGAGAACCAGCAATAATCATCATTTCAAAACAAATTATCCAAAGATGCGATTCAGAAATAATAATTACTCAATAACAACAGCATACCAAGTAATGGAAATCAGTTAAGGCAATAATATATGAAGACGCATTTCCAACTCTCTTTGGCTCAATAAGATCAGAAGAAAAAGAAGTTAAATATGCCCTCATATATTATAGGAGGGCCGTGTTTGGTTGCATGGGAAAGAAAGGATATGGATGGTGAGCATTAAAAGGTTTCCATAACACTTTTCCTCCCTCCTCTCCAACCAAACACAACAAAATTAAACATTTCGGCTAGGCTGTTTGGTAACTAGGAAAATCCAATCCTACAGTTAAAAGGCGAGGAAGTGATTGTCATATTTGGGACGTGGATTTGATTGAGAAAATCAGGATAAAATTTACCAAACTTTTAAGCTGGATTCTTTTCACTTTTTTTCAAATAACTAAATAAGTTACACCTCTATAGAATTGCTTTGCTACAAACGTAGTTAATAGAAAAACATAAACCCTAAACAAGCCTAAAATTCTAAAATTTTGAGCAGTTGAGTGCTGTTTTTACAGCAGTCTAACACCGTGATGTCTTGTTATAGTGGCGGGGTGGCAGCTGCTGGATGAGCAATGGTGGTGCTCAAGCAGCAGCTGCTTTGACGAGTGGCCTTTCTCCTCCTCTTGACGGACTGGATCGGTGGGAGAAGGGGGCGGGTTATGAAGGTCCGGTCTGGCCGCCTTCCTCAGTAAGGGTGACGACAGATTGAGCAAATCAATACTGATTGTTCTGATGACCCTTATCTCTTCTGCAGCTGAAAATGAAGATGGCAGATGATTTTCTTGAAGTTTCCTTGTTTTGTTCAATTTTGAGGTTGCTATGAATTGTCCAGAAATGTATCCGAACTGACTGAAAAAGTTTCACACCCTCCCTCCTCAAATCAGACACTTTCACTTCACGTCCCCGTTTGGCATCATCGTTAGAGGTTAGCATTGGCATTAGAGGTTAGCACTGACCTCCTCAAAAGCTACCGTTAGTGTTTTCAGAATTAATCTACACTATCAAAATTTTATTTAAAACGCTATTCGAAAATGTAGTTCCCAAACAAGGCTTATAAAATTTAAAAAAAATATTGAAAAGTTAAAGATAAATGGTGAATAGTGTGGTAGAAATTTATTTGGAATAGAAAGAAGTAAGGTTGTCCACGTATTTATTTCAAATAATAAATTTAGAGACAGATGAAAATTGAAGAAATTCAATGTATTCCACAAAAATTAAAAAGTTTGACCACAAAAGTCAAATTGGGAAGTTAATTTTAGGACACAGGGAGTAAAAAATTGACAAACAACGATGTGATTTGATAAATGGATTCATTGAATCATTGCATTCTTGGGAGCTTGCATAATGTGATACTTCTTGAGTGTTTGGATTTCAAAATGTGATCCTTGAATAAAGATTACTAAAGGGTAAACATGCACAACTAATACTGATTGGATCACTTAACACTCTCAATTGAAAAATGAGATTCAATAAATAAAGTAACATCCAAACCAGAGGTAGGGTCAAGCCGATCTCACGTCTAAGGAAATAAACTTCATCGGCCTAAAATAAGATCATTAAGCTAAAAAAATCCTCGGTTCTAAGATTACTAGATCAAGAATATGTTCATAATAAGACAGAGACATTTTCAAATCAATAATTCTTTATGAGTATACCTTAAATTTTAATTCAAAACTATTTGAACTTGATACAATTTGATAATAATTAGTCTTATTGAATATTGAAGGATACATCCTTATTTATAGGGATTACATGAGAGAGTACAGTTCTAATCATTGTAGGAGAATAGTTATGGTAACAATACAATAAGAAAAATAATATGACAAGGAAAGTAATTAAAATTAATATTTATTTCCTACTATCTAATATTCCTAATATCCTCGCAACCTGATCATCGGTAACGAGGGCAACTTGGAGCACATGTACTGAAATTGAGCTGACGGAAGCTGTTTTGTGAGGATAACCTCTAGAAGTAGAAAGTCATATCTTTGTTGCATGACGAACGAGCTTGAAATTACGTTTGCTGAGTTTTTTTCCTGGTGAGAGTGTTGACGATTGGAGCGACTAGCGAGGGTGAGGAGTTTCTTTTTTTCTCTTTGTCAGCCGTTCTCTATTTCTCTATCGTTTTCCATGCTCTCTAGCTCTATGAAAAATATAGATGAATGCAACTTTCGAGTTCTTTGAATCAACATGTTTTTTGGAAGAAAGAAATAATAGATTTTTTTTGAGAGAAAGAGAGAGAGGAATAATGGACGGAAGCTATTAGGCACGCTCGTCGAGATGGGTCAGTGACGCCATGCTGTCAGATGATCGACCGCCGTGAATAGAGACCGGCAATGTGCTTGATATATTGAAGGATACATCCCTATTTATAGGGATTACAATGTGCTTGATAACAACTATGATAACAATACAATAAAGAAAATAATATGATAAGGAAATAAATTAAAAATATTATTTATTTCCTATAGTCTAATATTCCTATTAGAACTAATTATAAATAATTAAAAAATTAAAAGAAGAGAAAAATAAAAACAATACTGTTTATTTAAAATGCAATTCATTCATCATTCTAAATAAAAATTAAAACTCAGAGAGACGAAACCACTCAAATCAGACATTGATTTTTTCAACCTATCAACTATAACTAGTAAAATGATGAAAATTGAAAAGGGAAATAAAGAGTAAACACATAAAGTTAGGGATTAAATCATACCTAGAGTACTGGATGGTGGTGCCGTGGAGGGCGGAGCCAGCGGCGCAGTGCGGTGGTGCGTCTTCGGCGTCGCTATTCAGAAATCGGAGGTCGGCAGGTCGCGACCCCGTGCGAATGGCGATTCACTTTGGGCTTACCGCTATAGAGAGCAGACACACATCCCCTTCCCTTACTTTCTTTTTTGGGCTTTAAATGCTTCTTATCATTTTTTAGGTCCAATCATATATTACACCAAGTTTGCCATGACATTAGGAACTAATGTCATGGAATGACCCGGAGGCGCCCAATTCGTAAAATTGATGGTTCCTACTCCCTAATCTCCCGGCAAACCTCCCACCTTGCCCTGACCTGAACACACCCCCATCAAAGTAAATTTTCCAATTTCCTCTAGTTCCTTCCAGTTTCTTCTAGGGATGTAAACAAATCAAATATTTTAAATTCGATTCGTGATTCGTATTCAAATATGATGATTCAAATTCGCGTTATTCAAATACAAATTCAAATTCAAATATTAGTTTTGATTCGAATATTAAACAAATACAAATACAAATAGAAGTGTATTCGATTCGGATGATATTCGAATATTCGAATATTTTTATATACACAAACCATATTTTCAACATCAGTAATCAAACAAACTAGTATAATATAAATTGCATTTAAATTACTAAGATTTCATTATATTAACGTAATACAAAAAATTAAAGCATGCAATTTTTAATAGTTATATTTTATAAAATATAATTTGTGTAAGACAAAAATGTATTAATATTTTTAGATATGGTATAAGAAATATTGTAAGTTAAATTATTCAAAATCGACATATAAATTACGGACTATGATTATTCAAATATTCGTTTAGGATTCGTTAACTATTCGAATATTAATCAAATACAAATACAAATCTTATTTTTAGTTCGTTTTATATTCGTATTCGGATTCGTATTCGAAAAAATTAATCAAATACAAATTCAAATATTATGATATTCGCTTCGATTCGATTCGTTTACAACCCTAGTTTCTTCTTGTATCTAACTCTTTTTTCCAGACATAAAGAATAAGCTCTAAATGTATTGTTCAGGAACTCTTTACTACGTCCATGAGGTATACCCCCACACATAGGGGATCTGGAATGTATTGTCACGCCGAGAATGCGTGATATTCAATTTTACAGCAAATCTAATTCAGACATGCTGCACATATGCTTATCTCCTTCGTGTTGTAAGTAGTTTACTTCTTCTGCTCATGGTGCTGCAGAGTTGGTTTTCTTAACAAACCACCATCAAATGACATTTATGCCATTGCATAGTTAAAATGACATTTATATCCTTTCTTTCACTCTATCACGAGGTATATTCTTTTATTTTTACTTTTCGCTACTTATACATATAAATAAAATAATATATATTCTCTCCATCTCATGTTAAAACTTTTTTTTTTATTTTTCAAAACAAAATATTTTTTTTTTGGAGAACTAAAATAATGAAAAATAGAAAATAAAATGAAATACTCTCCCTGTCCAAAATTGTAAGCCACATTTCAAACAACGTGTAAAATATCATCTCTTTTAAAATCATTTTATTTATAAATTGGTAGAGAAATAAAACGTAAAAACTACACCGTTCAAGAATAGATAAACAACATGCGATAAGAATGAAAAATAGAAAATAAAATGAAATACTCTCCCTGTCCAAAATTGTAAGCCACATTTCAAACAACGTGTAAAATATCATCTCTTTTAAAATCATTTTATTTATAAATTGGTAGAGAAATAAAACGTAAAAACTACACCGTTCAAGAATAGATAAACAACATGCGATAAGAATGTTTTATTTTATCAAATAGTCAACCAAAACGAGTAAATAAATAAAAGTTATCGAAAGACTGAAATAGTAACTGTTGCTTACATTTTGGGACGGATGGAGTATTTAATTTGTATAAAGTAAAATAAAAAAGAGTTGAAAAAAGGTAATGAAAAAAAGGGAAAAAAATTAAAACTATCTTTTTTTGTTACTCTGTATTTTATTTCATCTTTCCATTCTTACTTTTTTAAAGTCCCAACAAAATTATTTCAATTTTGAAAAATAATTTTAGTTTGAAACAGAGTGAGTATATATTAAATTTTCACTTTTATTTATTTCAAAAGTACTTGAAATAAAAAATGTAGTTTTTTTATCTTTTTCTTTCTTTTTCATTAATTCTTCTATTCTTTTTTGTGTTACTCCGTACAGAGTATTTTATTTTGAAAACTAAAAAAATGAAATTTCTTAATTCGAAATGAAAAGCGTATACGTCATTTTATTTATTTGTATGAGCAAGGAAATTTAAAAATAAAAAGTGTGAAACTATTGATAGAGAATTTTAAAAGGAGTCCACTACCTACAAATTATATCGTACATCCGGTGATACCGAATCTTCGTTACAACCAGCTAATTGAGAAACAAAAATTACCTTAGAGATGGAACAGAAGCTGTGAGAATTGAAGCCGCTACTCTATTTGTCGGGTTGGACCACCGAAGACGAAAGACGATGGAGCAGCGAAGACGAAGACGATGGAGTAGCGAAAACGAAGACGATGGAGCATCGAAGATGAAGACGATGGAGCAGCGACGGTGGCAAAAATCCGGCGAAAACGATGGAGAAGGAAGATCTAAGGAGCAGCGAACGGCGTTACACATCAAGGTTGCGGGTCGGATTGCGTAGATCGAGAAAGAAAGTTGCAGTAGATGGGAGGCGATGCGCAGGGATGAAAATCCTAGTCGGGTCGGGTCCCGTAGGAGAAGCGCGCGGAGAAAAAGTTATTTATGGTATGTGTTTTATTTTATTTGAATATAAACATTAAGTTATTTGAGAATGTTCATTATTTTAGTTCAGAATAAATACTATATTATTTGTGGATGAAAATTATAATGGTAACGAATAAATGTATTTTTTCTCTAGCATAGAGGCCCACCGAGATCCCAAAACCCTATGCGAAATCCGTATTTCCTCCTCCGCCCAACAGCACTCGTTAGAAGGGGATACTTACCTCCCGTGAAACGGAGCAGAATCCAGAGGGAATATTCAGATCCCGGAGGAATTGATTGGTCCTGCAAAATAAGAAAAGATACGCGGCGGCGGGCAACTGCTGCTCCTGGTTGGCCATCCAGTGTCTCCATCCAGTCAAGCTCCCAACCCCGTTCGCTAACCCCAGAAGAACAGGCACGGATGGATTCTATTCAGGCCCAAAAGGCGGCTTTGAAGGCCGTAAGTGATTTTCTAAGTTGTCACATCCTTTCTTTTGTTCTTTTTATACTCTTTTCTCGTGATATGGTTGGATATGTGGTGGATGTAGCTGTAGTTGCCAGATATATGTTGGCGGAAGGGTGCGACGAACACATGAAGTGTCGAAGTGTAATGGTGTAAATTAGCTAGACCGAGCTTACTGTTCCAGACCAGATGAAGATAGTGAGCTATGTCTATAAACTAATTACCAAACTACAACACAAGGTCACCGAAAAATGATAGAAGGAAACACGTAGTCTAATTTTTATTAATAGTTTGTGTACTAAGAAAATACAAAGGAAGACAACACAAGGCTATAGAAGTATCTGAATTTGGATACCCTCAAATGAGAGTTTACATGAGTATTTATAGGTGATGACTTACATGAGTATTTATAGGTGATGATTCAGTGTTATGGAGACATGTGATGTTTATGTAGCATGTGAACAACCAGTGATTGGTTTTATTTCAATCAATCACTCTAGGCTTCCTTGTCATTGGTTGATGGGCCCAAACAATCATACCCAATATGCTTTAGGTGCCGCTGGATGGCGTGTGGGTCCCTCTGTGTCTTCCTTGAAACTAACACTTGCCCTTTAAATAGACGATTCAGGCTTAGAGTTATAGCCCAAGCTACATTAATGTGTTTGATGATTAATCCAAAACAATTACGCAAATCTTTTATAAGACAAAATGACTTAAACAATTACGCAAATCTTTCACAAGCATATTGTGAACAACCAGTGATTGGTTTTATTTCAATCAATCACTCTAGGCTTCCTTGTCATTGATTGATGGGCCCAAACAATCATACCCAATATGCTTTAGGTGCCGCTGGATGGCGTGTGGGTCCCTCCGTGTCTTCCTTGAAACTAACACTTGCCCTTTAAATAGACGATTCAGGCTTAGAGTTATAGCCCAAGCTACATTAATGTGTTTGATGATTAATCCAAAACAATTACGCAAATCTTTTATAAGACAAAATGACTTAAATTTTTTTGAATTGGTGTACGACTCCAGTTGACTAGGTATTTTTGTTTGAATGGTGCTGTTCGGACTGGGTTAACATAAGAGAATTAACCATGATGATTTTAAAGCATTTCCATGGTCCAAGAACACCCATTTTGCAATGCCCCTCTTCTAGGTTTTAAGTTTTTATGTCCCTTTGTTAAAGCACTATCCTAAGCTAGGGGCGTAATCCTTTGCCTCGTCAAGTCTTCCCTGAAAAGGGATACATGTGAAAGCAGTGTAAGATCATTTTGGGAATGGCTCACATTTTTTATGGGCATCTTTTAGTTTCCGCTAGTCCTTTCGTTCGAGCATGCTCTCCCTACCTGATCGGATTTCGCAAGCCCGTGTATGTACGGTTTGTTGGTTTCAAACCCTCTTCAAGGTTCCACCCTCTTATAGGACTATATCATTCTGTAAATTCGGATCCTCTCAAATGAGAGTTTACATGAGTATTTATATGTGATGATTCAGTGTCCTGTAGACATGATGTTTACAATAGCATGTGAACCACCAGTGATTGATTTTATTCCAATCAATTACTTTAGCCTTTTAGACTTTCTTGTCATTGATAGAATATGCTTTTGATATTGGGCGCAAACACTCAAATAGAATATGCTTTTGACACCACTCGATAACGTGTGGGTCCCTTAATGTTTCTTCCTCGAAACTGCCACTTGCCCGATCTATAGACAAATAATTTATCACACGGGCTTAGAGTAATAGCATGGGTTGCATTATTGTGTTGAATGATTAATCTGAGGAGCATCATTTTTGAATGTTTATGTTCTTAGCCCATTTGAGTTTTCATCAGTTTGCCAGGTCTAACCTTTGCTGGGAAGAGCTGACTAAATCGTTAACTCAGTCAATATTGGGTTTATACCCATCAAAGTGAATTGATAATTGAGTTCGATAGGTAACACCTTTTTCCCGCTCTTTCTTCAGCTACTAATATACAACAACAAAGCCATATCCCACTAGGTCAGCTGCATGGATCAAGCGACGCTATTGCACCCTATCATGTATCATATGTATCATATCTACCGTGAGATCATTCACGTGAATGTTTCCTTTGATCAATGCTTGCCAAGTCCTCTTAGGTCTACCTCTTCCTCTAGCCACATGCTTATTCACCATTTGATCAACCATTCTCACAAGATGTTGTCCAAACCACCTAAGACAAGTTTCCACCATCTTTTCTACAATAGGTGCCACTCCAACTTTAGCTCTCATATCTTCATTCCTCATTCTATCCATACGCGTATGACCGCTCATCCAACGAAGCATCTTCATTTCTGCCACACTAACCTTGTGTTCATGTTCACCCTTTGCTGCCCAACACTCATACTGGTCTAATAGGAGTACGGTAAAATTTTCCCTTTAGTTTTAAATGTACTTTTTTGTCACATATAAAGCCCGAAGCACTCATCCATTTCGACCAACCGGCTTGCACCCTGTGATTAACATCATCCTCTATTTCTCCATTGTCTTGAATGATACACCCAAGATATTTAAATCTCTTTACTTGTGGTATAGTATTTTCCCTAATTTTCACATCCATAGCTACTAATATACCGACATTAAATGCATTTTCTTAATTGTATTTAAAGAAATCTACCTAAATGAGACTAAAACATGAAACATATATCAAAATAAGATATCTTTTTTTCCCTAAATAGTAGTGTTGGCACTTGGCACTGTAAACGCCGCAGTTTGACATTGTGTGCTACTGTGCTGACATTTTAGAGTGTTTTTTGGCAAAATGTGTTGGCATTATTTAGCATTATAAGTCTTGTTTTAGTATAAAAACATTGTGAATCCTAATCTGGGCCATGAAACATGATTTGGTCCTACTTAAATTCATTTGAAGTAAGTCATCACGATTTAGATCTCTAGCTGAATGGCAAAATGGTTAGGAAATTGTAACTTCAACAAAAACTATAGAATATTAACTGACTAGGGTTAAGATAGAATCTATAATAATGGAAAATGAAAGGTTGCGGGCTATGAAACCTAGTTCAATCTTTTGATCTCACAAAAAAGGTGGAGATATAATAATCAAATTTCTTTGGTTTTAGATGACAATACATTTTCGTCCTTCTCTATTTCAAGGAATTCAAACACAATATGGTTACTCCTACAAATAAATAATGTCACCTCAAAAAAAGTTCAATACAATAATTACAACATACCTCCGGTTTATGGGCAGAAGCTTCACTAATTAATTTCTCCAGGCTCTCTTTATCACTATTCTGTATGAAAAGTTTTTTTGAAAAAAAATGAAAGTTTGACAGCAAACTATGTTTCTATTCATAAAACTCGTAATGGGAATGATAAAAGGGATTTAAAAAAAATAATACTACCTACAAAACATTGTAAGCAGATGCATATGCAAACTGCAAATTCATTTTTTTTAAAAGTATAAATGTACTTTGAGAGATAAGAATCCATAGATGGCTTCAGCTGAGGTAAGAAAATCAGAACTAAATGTAAAGCATTACAAATGATGCCACTTAGTCGTGTCGAACCCCTCTGGGCCTTTAGGCACAAGTCCTATCTGGAGAGAGCAAACAACGATCACATTCGAGCATTTCTTGCAGAACGACAGCCCAGACTTGGCATACTCTGTCACGACTTAAGTAGGCGCAGTCATTGAGGAAGAGAATGAGAGTAGTAGAGGTGAAGGGGGGGGATTAGGGTTCAAACAAATTTTGGAAAAAGTGGTGGAGACTTAAAAAACTGCCCCCACGACAGAACCGGTTAAGGCACTGCTCTTTACAGGTTGAATGATTCTAGTGGTTGAACCATTACTTCATATATATATTCCCTCCGTCCACAAATAAACTTTCCGTTGCGGGTTACGATGTTTGACTGAAGTTATTTTCAAATCATTTTATATGAAAAATGGTGTAAAATTTAAAAATAAAAATTAATATAAAAAAATTATATCAAAAGATCTACAAAACTAGAGGTGACATGACTATATTATTTTATCAAATGGGTGACGAAAATAGGGCAACAAAGTGAATAAAGTTTGACCTTGTGAATATTGAATAAGAAGTTTATTTATGGACGGAGGGAGTATATATTTGAAGTACTGGTAATCATTCAACCTCCTATTCTGTCGTGGGGGCAATTTTTTTAAGTCTCTACCACTTCATCCAAAATTCTCCTGAACCCTAATCCCCCTTCACCCCTATTACTCTCATTCTCTTCCTCAATGACTGTGCCTGCTAAAGTCGTGGCAGAGTATGCCAAGTCTGGGCTGCCTGCAAGAAATGCTCGAATGTGATCGCTGCTTGCTCTCTCCGGATGGGGCTTGTGCCTAAAGGTCCAGAGGGGTTCGACATGACTAAGTGGCATCATTTGGAATGCTTTACATTTAGTTCCGATCTTCTTCCCTCAGCAGAAGCCATCTCTGGATTCTCATCTCTCAGAGTAGACCTGGCAATTGGTTCGGTTCCAGTTCGGGTCTCTTTGGGATATATGTTATAATGGGTTCGGGTCAGTTCGATTCCTGATTTATTTCGGTTTGACTGGTTTTCGGTTCGGTTTCGGTTCCTATGATATACTTCATAGTTATTTTATTATTTAACACAGATGTACATAAAAAATAACACTTACATAATTGACTAATTGTTACATTCTAAAGTTTTCCCTCCTAAAGTTTTCGGCGCGACCTTTTAAGTTAACATTCTACTTCGTACTTCCTCTATTTCTATTTAACTATCCATTTAGGGTTAGCTAGTGAAGTTATTATAAATACATTTTCCCTCTCTGTAGAGGATCAATCATTAAATAAATCTCAATTTCCTCTATCTTCTCAAACATCTCTCTGTTTATCTTCTCTCTGGTTCTTCTTCGTTGAAGCAATCAGTTTCCTTGTTCTATACAGCAAGATAATCTTGTTGCAACATAATACTTCATAGTTTTCTGTGAAGTTACAATTTTCTTTTATTTCACCTGTCAGATATAGATCTAAATTGCGATGACTTGCTTCAACAATTGACTATTCCGGATGTTCTCTCTACATATATGTAGTATGTTTTTGAGATTTTGGATTATAAATTCACTTTTTAAAATAGTTGAATGGATTTAGTTCCCTTTATTTTTTTTAATTTTGGAATTAGATTCATTTTAGATCCGTATGTAGTACAATAATCTTTAACATTATAGGTTTCATCTGATGAAGAATGTGTAGACAAGAAAAGCATAGCAGATACTAGCTTATCTGCCTCTTGCACCTGGAAAAGTGACTGACACTTCTTACTCATGAAACACATACATTCATAATTTTATGAACATATGGCCGTGTGGTGTTTCGTTGATGTGCTCTAACAGACTAACAACACAACTTAGTATTGATATTAAACTTTGTAGGTCTCTCACAATGACAAAAGTGCAAAGAAAGATACCCTAAAGAGAAAGATTGCAGAGGTGAATGTAAATTCTAGCTTTTAGCTTATTGCGGCTAAATCAATATTTGATTGCATTTGGGTTGATTTAATTTTCTTCATGATATTAGGTTCCAAAAACTGATGGAAAAGAAGACATTGAGCCGGAAGAAGATAAGACAAAAAAGGCAAAGGTAAACTCACAGTTTCCACCTGTTTTGATTATGTTTTGAGTGAACAATAGAGTAGAGATTGGATTATAATCCTCTAGCATGTTGGAGTTGCCATTCATAAAAATGGGATAGAAACTTTTTAAATGTGGCTTGTGAATGTTTTTCCTAAATGGAGTAAGACAAAGACACACACACACACACCAATAGTCATTAGCATGACTAGTTTTATCTCAAAAGGCCTATTTTTGAGTCAGTCATCACTTGCTTACATTCTGGGTGTTGTGAACATTTATGATGAGGCAAGGACTAGTATGTGGTTGTTAGTAAATGTTCTCAAGATTGATTGATTTCTCATTAACCAAAACACCCTTTAAATAGGGAGACTACAAAAAAGCCCTACCATCTAAATAGGAAACAATAAGATCAAGTACGTAGAAAGTTTGGATTCCAAAGGTTTTAAATTGAGTAGGACTAAGATCAAGTACGTAGAAAGTTTGCTTGAGTGGTTTGGCGAGTGAATCGAAAGTTAAAGTGATGTTTGATTCACATCTAGTGCTTAAAGGGGATAAGTGTTAGTACCTTGGACCCATCATTTAGGCTGATGAGGAGATCGATGGAAATGTTGTTCATCATATTGGAGCCGTTTGGACAAAGTGGAAACAATTTCAGGTGTCCTTTGCGACAAAAGGATATCGGCAAACCTGAAAGGGAAATTTTAACGGGTGGCGATTAGACCAACTATGTTGTATGTAGCGAGTGCAAGACGGTGAAAAACATTCATGTTCAAAGGCTGTCAGTGACAGAGATGAGGATGCTAAGGTGGATGTATGGTCATACAAGGATGGATAAGATTCGAAACGAAAATATTTGAGGGGAATTGAGGGAGAGTGGGAGTGGTCTCTATGAAGTGTAAAGTGCGAGAAGCTAGACTAAGATAGTTTGGATACATACTGAGAAGTACAAATGGCGTAGTGAGGTGCAAGAGACTTGAGGTATGGGGTGTAAAGAGGGCTAAAGGTTGATCTTAGAAGAGTTGGAAGGAGGTGATTAGACAGGACTTATGACTTCAAAATCTTACTAAGGATATGAAGGTTTAGGATTAGGGTAGTATAGCAGACCTTTGGGCCAAATTTTGTAGTGTGCTTGCTTTGTTCGTGCTACTTTTATTTGTTGTAGTGTTCATGTCTTTTGAGTCCGGGGTTCTCTTGGAAATAACCCCTCTACTTTGCAAGTAGGGATAAGGTTTGCATACCACTTGGTGCAATTTTACTAGGTGTGTTGTTGTTGTTTTTGTTCCTTGGTCCTATCTAACTCTCACACACACCATCCCGATCTGACATGTGATCTCGTAAGGACCTCCCCCCCCCACACACACACACATACACACACTTCATGAGAGACGCCATTCGGAGAATGTTGGTCACAAGCTAATTTTGAAAATCCCTTAGCATGTACCATAATATTAAGGTGTGCAAAGTTGTACCATGAAGTACTCAAATGAACAGTCATAGATGAAATTGAAAGGGTCCATGTTGTTCCACCTTCTATGTGCTTTGTTGCATTATGCCAAAGTGAAGAGGATTTGCTAGTGTATATCTATCTTATACTTGATTCTGGTAATACCTTGTCATCTATCTCAATCAAGGGACTAGAGCAAGAGATAATGTTCTCTATCGGTGATGTGAAGTCTCATTATAAGGTATGGATTCTCTATATTGTCATTGTTAATGAATTTACTCATCAATAATTTCAATCCCTATTATTATGTAAAAAATGATTATGTTGCATTTTATTACTCCATCAGTCCCTAATTAAACTGCACTTTTACTATTCAAAGGTCAAACTATATTTTCTTTCTTTTCTTCACAACAACAAACCCACTAAAATTCCACGATTGGGGCTCTTCCACTCTTCTTACATTATTTGCTTTAATCACGTGTTACGATGAAATAATCAAGTCATCACTTGTTTTATAGAACTTTTGATGTAGTCTTTAAATATCTTAAGTTTACTCCTTATTTTTTAATTTTACACTAATATTTAAATAATTAGAATTGATAATAACTTGAGTCAAACATTGTAAACCAAGATGCGGAGTTTAAAAAAGGGGCGGAAGAGTATTAGTCATGTTCAATCTATTTTTACATTAGAGCTTTTTTGTTTTCTCTTCCATGTGCATAGCAACATGAATTACTTTTATGTGAAGCACTGTTTTACCATTAAGATCTTATGTCAGGGTGCAAAGCTACTACCAAAATGGAAGGCATTTCAGACAACAATATATCTTGAATGGGTGTGTTGTTCAATTAATTTTTTGTGTATATACTGGTGCTGTTTGAATCTATCACTTTGAGAACTGTACCTAAATAATTCTTATGCCCCTTTAAATACATTTTTATTGAGCTCGTATGCTTTTCGAATGAAGTACATCGAGCTCTTGCAAAGTATCTTCAAACATTTGGCTTTGAACTGTTGGGTGATGCACAAATATTATCTTGCAAGTACTTTGGTTTAGTGCTTTGTTTATTGTTTTTGAATTGTTGGCTGGATGCATCAGTATACAATTCAAATTACTTAATTGAAAATATTGATACAACATCTCACAATTCAAAGCCAAATGTTTAAAGCTCTTTACAGTTTACATAACTTCGATGTGAGAGGTTAGAGAAGTAAATGGATTGAATAGAAGGTTTTGGATTAAAAGAATAATAAGTTAGAAAAGGTAAGGTTTCAATGCGATAGTTTTGAAATTACATGGTCAATTTTGCATACATTGTATAGATTGTAGATAACTATTTCAATAGTCCAATTTTGTGTGGATGTGTCACTATGTGTGTGTGTGTTAAAGCTTTCTGTTGATTCCTGAATGATCTCATGTTCTTTGTTTATAGGATGAAGGACTTCTTGACTCAAAAAAGATTGCTGCATTTGATTTTGATGGATGTCTTGCCAAGACAAATGTAAAAAGGTATTGTTTATATGCACAACACACTACTTTTACCTCATGTGTTCTGCTTGTATTTATTTATGTATTTATGCCCTCCATGCCGGAAAAAGATTCTTTAGCCTTTCTTTTTGTTTTTTTGTCCCAAAATAAAGTTTCACTTTCCTTTTAAAGAAATGATATGCTTTACACCATTTCTCTCTTTTGCATAACTCTCAACCATTCAATTTTACCTTCTTAATAATTGTACGCGGTCAAATGTGGAACCTTAGTTTTGGATGGTGGGGGTATTTCTTTCTTTATATATTTGTAATTTTCACAACACTACCAGCAAATATCCTTATTGTAGACATAAGAGAAAAATGACTGCTGGGTGGTTGATGAATAGATAATTTTATTGTAGTTCCATTTTTAAATGTAGAGTCGGTGCAAATGCTTGGTCTCTTATGTATCCTTCAATACCAGAGAAACTTCAAAGCTTGTACAATGATGGCTATAAGCTGGTTTGTATTTTTAGATCATACCTGGTTGTACTTTATATTTGCATTCCGCATTAGTTCTGTTGAAGTTGATCAACCATATCTTACAGTGTTTTGAAATATATATGATCTGAAGCAATTACCTGATTTGGGAATTTACTTGGTTGTACTTTTACAAAAAGGTAATCTTTACCAATGAATCAAATATAGAGCGCTGGAAGAACAAAAGACAAACAGCTGTGGACTCCAAAATCGGTCGACTTGCAGGCTTTATAAAGCTTGCGAAGGTCCCAATCCAGGTGGTTCGCAATCCTCTTTTCTAAAACCCCCCTCCCTATCATCAATCTATTTTTCAAGTAAAGTTCCGGGTGCGTGGTGTGCCTGCTTGCTCGCTCTAAATGTGGTGCCTGCTTCTTTTATTGAGTAATTCATTCATAAAGTGCTTTAATCACCAACTTTTTGTGAATTGAAGGTCTTCATTGCTTGTGGATTCAATGCCTCAACGATTGACCCCTATCGCAAACCAAACATTGGAATGTGGTCTCTTCTTAAGAATCATTTCAATTCTGGACTTCCAATTGACATGGACAAGTTAATCTCCATCTTGCTGTATTGATTTTCATTTTTCTTGTCTTCATAATAATAATAATAATAATAATAATAATAATATATTGTAATAAATTATAATTTGTGTTGTTTTAACTTTTAATTCCACTATGATGTCAAATGTCTAACATATTCTATTCAAGATCTTTCTATGTTGGCGATGCTGCTGGTAGAGAGAAGGATCACAGTGATGCAGACATTAAATTTGCCCAGGTAACACAGAATTTGATAGTGGGTGCGGTGCATATATTGATGACTAAAACTTATTAATAAGACAAGTATTTTCATCTTGGATTGACTGCAGGCCATTGGACTGAAGTTTTACGTTCCTGAGGAATTCTTTTCTGTCTAGGAATATGTTTCACTCACTTGTGCGCATTGTAACCCTATTCCTGAAGAAGTGTAGCATAATTAATATGGTTATATTGTTCATGCATGTGCCCCATGTGTTGTAACTTATCAATTTTGTTTGAAAAATGAGCTTCTTATTAAGAGCATTTTGTGGAACTATAGTTAAACCAAGGCTTTACTATTTGATCTTCTTTTTTCAGGAAAGTTGTACAGTAGTGAATAAGTAGCCTAGAAAGTCTTTCTTGCACGCTTGTCAAAAATCAAACAAGACTCGTTGAGTTGCTAAGGTAAGGCAATTATAATGCTGTAAGTTGAATGAGGCTTTCTGAGTCTAGTGGAGACTCATGAATAATTCCATGAGATTTGCAAAAGGATTGTGCATAAGTATCTTCAAACTCTTTTCCATTATTTCAGCGGATGACATTAAACATTAAATTGTTTTTCAATGTGAAGAACGAAATTATCAAGAGCAAGAAAAGCACTAGAATGGGCATAAATGTCATTTTAATTATGAAAATAGGTTAGGAGTCTGTGTGTACCAGTTAAAGATAAGACATCACTCCAAATAGGAATAAAAGATAACATTTATCTTGAAAATAAGAGTTACATATTTTTATCCATAAAATAAAATTTTGCACTGATATTAGTAATATTGTATAATGACATCTCACTATATTTTGGTATTATATGTTGCTATTATTGAAAATGAAAAAGTTTTAAAATAGAAAGGAATTTGGTATATATTTTGGAAAACATGGAGATGCCCGTGCTATTGTCCTTTTTAGATGATAGCAAGAGTTGTGTGTCACTTTGCAAGAAGCAAACAAATGAATAATGCTAGTGTTATCTCATCAAGTATATTCTATTTTGTACTCTAGTACTTTGCACTAGTAAAATATAAATATACACTAACATAGAATGATAATGTGATTGATGGTATTTACACCGATATTTTATATTATTGTATACTAATACTTTGTCAGTGTAAAGTACTAATGTACAAAGTGGGTTCATTAATAATGTGCAAGCATTAGAGAAAACTACGAACAAAAATGATATAGGTACACCAAGTGTGCCCCAAATGTATCCCAAACTTTTCTCCCTACACAAATATATTGTTTAAAAAACTAATTAGGACCATGCTAGTGTGCCCCCAAATAGTTGTTATCACCCAAGCTTCACAGAGATGACACAGATCATAATTAGGGTGTGTTCCGAACCAGACTGGAATCAGAATCGTCTATATGCAAAGATCGAAGATCAGACCTGTTTGATACTGGTCCAGTCTTAAATTTTTCGATTCGGTCCGAATTTAACCTATTATGAGTTAGATTTTAAACATAAAGACCTAATTTTCATTATAAAAAATTCATATCTAAATTGTATATGTAAATGTGCATAATACAATCATTCCCCAAGTTCATAATAATAACAATTCACTACTTTGAAAAACTATATTTGTATCATCACCATCATCTTGATCAAGTAATCTCAATGGACATTTTGTGAAACACATAGTGTGCACTATGGGGCAGGGCAGTAACAAATTAGCACTATATGGAATAAGCACATAGACAAATAAACACTTAATTACTCAGCACTATGATTTTCTATACATGAGGAAATTACACATTGAGAATAAGTTTTGAAAAAAATATTAAGGGGCTGTTTGGTAACTTCTGAATAGATAAGTGCTGAACCAGTAAGAGGTCTGAATCATTAAGTGCTGAACCAGTAAGAGGTCTGAATCATTAAGAGCTAATATATTGCTTAACTATTCAGAGGTAAATGTCTGATCAATTCAGATAAGAGGTCTTAACCATTCAGACTCTGTATAATACTTAACCATTCAGAGGCAAATCTCTTAACCATTCAGACATCTGGACCATTAAGAGGCTGAAACAAACAGCCTGAACCATTAAGTGCTGAACCATTCAGACATCTGAACCATTAAAAGGCTGAAACAAACAGCCCCTAACACATGGTCACATGGGCAATAAAAATGATATATGGGAACTGAACAGTAACTTATAGTTTTGAAAAAATAAACACATGGGCAATATTTGATATATCAATTTCTATGACAGAATTTTAATGAATGCAATTTTTTAAATCAATTATTCTCATTTCAATTCTTTTATATAATTAAATAATTAAATTTTATTAATTTAATTTTAGAAGATGTGTATTTAAAATGTTAAAAATGGAGGTTTAAAGCTCCAGTTTGAAGCTCGGAACTCCAAACACATTTCCATTCAAACTATAAGGTAAGTTAAAGCTAACATGTCAGATAGAAGGTTTGAAGCTCGAGAAACCCGAGGCTTTATGGGTATTTTGAGTGCTGATAGTAGTTGTGTTTGGAAAACAGTTATTCGCATAGCTTTTGACATCTTTAACTGACTTTGACTTATTGAACTGTCAAAACTATTGTTTGGCTAATGACTTTTTTACTTAGCTTTTTGATCCGAAATGCCAAAATCCAAAAAGTCAAGGGAAGTAGCTTTTGAACTTGACTTTTAGAAAAAAAAATTATTTTAATCATTTTTCTTTAATGATATTTTATAATATATGTAAAAAAAATAATAAAAAAATAATAAAAAATTCAAAAATTAAAAAAAAACATATTTTAAATTTTAAATTTTCAAAAAAAGATATGAGAAATCAAAAGTAAAAATCATTAAAAAGTTATATATTAATAATTTCTTATGAATTATATATGAAAATGAAATTTTATACTTCACATGTTAATGATTTAATTGTTACATGTACAAAAATAAAAAACAAATAGCTATGTGTGTGTGTATCGAAATAGCTATTTTCAAAGAACTAAATTTATCAAACATTTTTAACTATTATCCAATTCATCCTGTCGATCAAACCCACCTTAAACAAATATTTAGATCAGTTATACGAGCCAGAGCAAGCCAAGATCCAACTACCATGACACCAAATGGGGTAACAGAATATAGTTCCATCAGTTCGGGATTTTATTCTATCCGCGCGCCTATTTAAAGAGAAATACCCGCTTGGAAAATTGTCAGTTTCTTTTGTTCTGTACAACTGCTCTGGTAAGTGCCTGTGTATCCGGCGTTGCCCCGCCAGCGCCGCCGCTGGCGGGAGCGATTTCTTGATCTCCGCTCGCTCAGGTCTTTTCTATTATCTCTTTCGCTCTCATTCTTCTCTCGCATCTGGTTTTGTGTGACGCCGTAAGCTCTCCCATTCGGTCATCGTTTTCTATCTTCTAGTTTAATCTTGATCGATCGCACAGTAAAATTAGGAGGTAGAACAGGCATCGTACTACTTATCATATCAATATTGTATTTTTAATTTTGACATTTTGCCGGATGGACCATGGATGTGTTCGATTCAGAATGAGAATCGGGGAAGCTGTTGTTGTCTTGATGAAATTTTTCATGAAAGTTCATGGATGTATTCTGAAATTTTTCTAATGGATGCAGGATGAATGTTATGGATGATTGCTCTGTATGAATCTGTCAATTCAATCTATGTTCTATAATTCTATTGTATTGTACCTAATTTTTTTGTCTGTGTGCCATAATCTATCTCAATCTGTCCTAGTTTTCTATCTTGTAGTTTATACTCGATCGTTGGCACTGTAAAATATTGCAGTTTATCATGTCAATATTGTATTCGTAATCTTAACAATTGATTCACATTGTGAAGCGGGGAGGCTGATCTTGTCTTCGTGAATTCTGAAACTTTAGGAGTGTATGTAGGATGAATGGTTTGGATGATTGCTACATGTAAATCTGTCTAATTAAATCTCTACTACATTCTTTTGCCCTAGTCCCTAATCTTTTATTAGACTGTTGCAAATTTATTCAATTTATCTTTGTTAGCTTGTTTAATGAATTAAGTTGCTGTATTCTCAGTGAGATCTTTTCCTCCCAGTTGATATAAAATATAATCTGTTATTATTGACTTCTAATAACCGATATATCTCAGTCGATACCAAGCTTAACCAAAAACGTTGGTTTGCAATCTTTGTCCCTTTGACAGGTCCTTCACATGAAGGTGTGTGGAATGCCAGGGTTGAACTGCCAGATGCTTATCCTCTTGTCTCTTTTTATCAATTATCCCAATGAGATTTGTAATTGAAATATTGATGAAATGTGAGTTGGCAGGCGTTGCTCTCTCCTGATTTTCATGTTAATAATGAACTTATAGCACAAATTAGTTTACACTATCATGTCTCTGAGTTGGACATGTATTAATTTACACTATCATGTCTCTGAGTTTGCAGGGCAGGGACAGTTTGTTGTCACCTTTATTTTCTGAAGGCTCGGTTAAAAATCTGATGGAGACAATTTTGAAGGAAGCTTGATAGGAAGTTTTGCACGTACAGAGGACATGGCCAGATATTCCACTGGAGATATATATAGAGGTCTGCTGTTTCACCTGTCATTTCTTCTGAGTTCTGATTAAAATTTCTTCAGAGTTGTGATTAATTTGTGTATCAACAGAGGCACTGTCCTGTTCTGTTATATGTTTACTCTTGAGTTGATGGGCATTAAGGTAGCTCTCTCTATAAAATACTAATGTCGGACATCTTCAATTATACTTCTGCGTTTTGTTTTCCTTCATTTAAATTGAGTCCTTTTTTCAGAACACTCTTGAACTGGAGCCTAAAGATGTTGATAATCTGTCTTAATGGACTATGGGTTTCATGCACCGACCATGTGATGGCCTGTTTGCAGCACACCAATGATCAGGTACATGAAACTCATCATTGTATTAATCTGATCGCAGTAAACTCTTCCTTGTAACTCCTCTTATGTATCGCCGGTGCATCTTAATTGTTACTTCCACTGCGTTTTCTCATATAGTCCAATGGTATGATGTCTTTTCTCAGAAGCCGAGGCAGGGAGATTCCTTCTTTTTTTCCTAGCGCAGCATACATTTCCAACCATTTTGATCTTTTCAGGTACTTTCAAGATTGTTTTTGTTATTGTTTCCGTGCCCTGGTACACACTGTACAAACATCTGACCGGTATACACACATTTTCAGGAAAAATGGACAGGAGCGCTATTGAACGCGAGCTTGCTCAGCTGGGACAACAACTGGAACGCGAGATGCAGCTGCTCGATCAGCTCGGCGAAGCACCACGGGACGTCTATGCCCGTCCGGAATTTGGGGGATGGGAAAGTGTAGAAGCGCAGGGTGCCTTCATCGACTGCTGCATCAGGGTGACAAGACTAAATAGAAGGATGCGCGAGCTCCATCGCCAACTGGTGCACAGCCGTCTCTAGACCTTTTATTTGTGCTGTTCTTTCTTTCATGCTGTTCAGTTTTAATTTGTTGGATTTGCTCCTTCTTATGTAGTCTAAACTGAGGTTTAGACTAGATTCAAATCGTGGTTGAACATGACTTTGCCTTAATTTTGTTCTGAGTACTCGGAGCTGTTATGTGACACCTTTCCTTTATGTGACATCTTTATTCTTTTTCTGCGGATGTGTTTTCATTGATTATTTGAAATGAACAATTCTACAAAATCACAACACAGCCATCAGTGCCCAAAAACTCATTTGTTCTTAACACATACTCCTATATTAAGTTGACACAGGACCCTTCTTGCATCTTCTTCTGTTTTGAAGACTTGTCAAGATTCTTCAAACCCAAACCTCCCTCTTTCTTAGATAAACATAAAGGCAAATACTTTCATGGTTCTTAGATTCATTCTAATTATATGTACCTTGTCGATGTCGACTCCTTAGTATTATTATTATGATTAGGATTAGGGGATTAGGATATTAAGATTTGGATTAGGAGATTAGGATTTAGATTGGGTGAAACGGGCCTTTTTCCATATTAACTTCTAAACCTAACAATATTTGTGTGAAGGTCTAGGAATTAGACGTGAACCTTGGGTGCCTAGAATCACCATTCGTGTATGTGGTTTAGTTTAAAGTCATAGTCCAATATATAGTTATGGTATTTTTGTAGAAGGAATAATAGTTTTTTTTGGATATACTCTATGTATAAAAAAAAATTAGAAATTTATTAGAGAGGAGAAACATACCATCCACAACCAGGGACTACTAGTCAAGCATAATTTTAAAATATCATACCAAGAAATGTTGCCACAACACTCATTAACAAAACATAGAATTACACGAGCAAGCACATTACATATATTACTCCGTATTATTATAAGTAGTTCTCACATAGGAAACTTATTAACTAAACCAAATCCAAAAGTGATTGGTTAGGTGCACACACACTCTAGCACCCAAAATAAAAGATAGACACATACACACTTATTAACTAAACCAAATCCAAAGGTGATTTGGTTAAGGACACACAACTAAATAGATGATGATCGCAGAATCACGTACATAACACCATTATTTCCACGCACATACAAATAGTATTCACGGTTCAAAATTAACACAGCGTCTTGGGTTGTTGTTACATCAATTATTCTAAAAGAGAAAAAACAAACAATATGTGTTGATTACTTGCGGTGCATAATAATGGAAAAAAAAGAAAGCTATATACTCAACCAATCCCCCGAAGAGTTCTATTTTTCTAAACATTACTTCTTCCGTCTCTTAAAATTATTCTCGTTTTGACTTTTTAAAAATTTAAGGGAGTGATATTTTTGTGTTGATTTTCCAAAATACTTTTGATGTGATGAGTAAATGTAAGATATAATTGATATATTATAAGTAAAAATGTATGATGTACTTCGTAGTAGATATGGTAAGGATTAGTAAGGATAAAAGTAGTTTTTAAATACAAGGTAAAAAAGAAAAGGATTTTGTTGGACACAAAAAAAAAGAAAGAAAAAAAATACTCTTAGGCACGAAGAAAGTATTTTATAAGATGAAATGTGAACTTAGTAAAATGATATGAATCACACTAGCTTTCAGAAATGAAAAGTTAAATTTCATGACTGATAAAGAAAATTAAGGAAATTAACGTTGCATGATTGACATGTGTGATGAAAATATATATTTTAACTAGGAAAATATACTCCCTCCATTCCCAACTAAATCACATATTCTGTTTTATAATATTTGACAAAAGTTATTCTCAAGTTCAATGCATTTAAAAACTGGGGCAAAATTAGAAAAATAAAATTGACGTATATTTAAAAATTACATAAAAAGATTTATGAAATAAGAAGCAATACATTATTTTAATTTATTAAATGAGCCATGGAAATAAGTGAAGAAAGTGAATGCTGTTTGATCACGTGAATAATACAAAGTGAGTAATATGTTTTACAAATAAAAACAACAGAAATAAAATGAATGAACTAAACATTAAATGAGAAGAGCAAAACAGATTTGGAAAGTGCATACCTTTTTGTAGTGGAACTGAAGTGATTCCCCTTTGGCCCTTTGTATCTAGAGAGTTGTTTGACAAATTTGGAAAGAGCTGCTTTCTCCGTTCTTAAAAACAATTCTCATTTTGACCAAGTGCCAAAATAAGAAATAGTAAAATTATATTTCCCCTGTCCCACAAAACATTTTTTATTTTAATTTTTAAGAGATTTAAGAGAAGTGTATTGTGGTATTTACTTTCCAACAATATCCTTGGATGTGATAGGTAAATTAGTAGTGAAAAAGTGTAATGTGATATTATTTAAGAATGAGTAGGGGTAAAAATAACTTTTTAATAGAAACGAGAAAAGTTTTTGGAATGGATGAAAAATAGAAAGAAGAAAAGTTTTGTGAGATGGATGTAGTAGTTGACTTCCAATGTTGCCTTCAGTAAACACAAAATGTGATAAATATCTTACTCTATATTAGAGAAAAAAATATGATGTGATAGATAAGATAAAAAAAATAAGAGGTAAAATGATTTTTTAATAAAAAATGGAAAGTAACAGTGGAGTCGCATTGGTGAGGAAAGTAACAAAATAGCCAATGGGCCCGTATTAAAACGAAAAAGCCGCTTGGAAAATTTTCAGTTTCCTCGATAACGACTGTTCTGGACTTCGGGTAAGTGCCTGCGTCTCCGGTTTCGCCCCGCCTCCGCCTCCCCGCCAGCGCCGCCGCTGGCGGGAGCGATTTTCCAGGTCCTTTTCGTTCTCTCTCTTTCGCTCTCATCCTTCTCTAACTTCGGATATTGTGAGAGTACCGTAAATGATCGAATCTTTCTTCCTCTTCCATCATCCAATTTCACGTTCATCATTTGCAGGGTAAAGATTAGGAAGTCGAACGGGAACTATAGTGCTTATTACGTCGATAATTTATTTTCAATCTTAACAATTTAGTGGATGAATGTGTATGATTCACAATGAGACATCGGGAGGCTGTTCTAATGGATCGTTCGACTAGGTTTAAATGGATCATTCTATATAGGATAAATGGTTTGGATGTTTGCTATGTGTGAATCTGTCTAATTTGATCGATGATGTTCTATTGTATTGCCCTAGCCCCATAAATCTTTTGTTCAGCTGTTGGAAATTCGTTCCACTTATCTTCGCTTCCTCTTTTGATTAATTGAGTTTATGAGTTCTCAGTTAATACCTTCTTTTCATATTTTCTGTGTTTGTAAGAAATGGTTACCAAGTTTAGCCAAATTGGTTTATCTGCAACCTTTCTGCCCTTTGACAGGTCCTCAACAGGGGTGTGTGGAATGTCAGGGATCTGCAAGATGCCTATCTTTTGTGAATACAATTTTCCATCCAAATATTGATGAAATGTGAGTTGTTGGACATTTTTCTTTCATAATATCCATGTTGATAATAAACTTATTGCATGAATTGGACATGCTATGGATCAATTAGTCTACTCTTTCATGCCTTTGGGTTGCAGGTCAGGCAAAGTATGTTTAGATGTTATAAAGTATAAACCAGACTCTACAGTCCTATTATTGCTTGAGTTGTCTAAATTTTTGAGTTTGAGATAGTCTATTTAAGAATAGATAACTTTAATCCGGGTTCGTCAGTCTTTCTGGAAATTTCAATCAACAAATCCTACTAAAAAACATAAAATGAGGTACTTAATGATCAGTGCCAGAACTTTACATCAATGAACATTTTGAAATGTTGTGTGGCAAAGTAATGTGCAATGTTTTTCTGTTCATCTCCTTTCCTCTGAGAGAGACAAGATGTGGGGTGGGATGGGCAACTGGGTCCCCAAAGTGCAATACCACCTTCACCACCCCCAACCACATGCACACCAACTTCACTGGGAGTTTGGTCCGATCATTCTTTAGGTTGTTATATGACTTATATCAATTGAACCTCCTGATCTCCCTTTTAAACGATGTACAATGTTTTAACAATTTGACAATGATAAGATGGAATTGATGGTTTCAAAGGGGATATGTGTTCCTCTCTCTTATGCTCAACCGTGTTCGTTTGTTTCATTACCTCAAATTTAGGATACTAATTCTTAAAGATTCTGTTGAGCTCCAAAGCACACGCTACATTGTGCGTCTTGAATGTGATCATTTAGTATGCTTTATATGATGTGAGGGGGTTTTGCCAGTACAAAGGATGTGGGAACTCATGGTAGATCTGGTGGAATTATAATCTTATTTCTACATGCTCTTAATCGTGCAGAGTCTGGCATATGGTCCAGTACTGTGCTCATGACGGTCCAGTGGGTGGAGGAGGAGAAAGTGGCGGTGGGATGATCCATTTCTGTCTGTGAGATATCCCGCCGGAGATGTGTATCAAATGTTTAGAGGTTTGCTTTTTCACCTGTCATCCATTCTGATTAAAATTGCACACAACAATACTCTTTGCTTACACTGTCATCTTTAACTCTTTATTACCAAGTGTTTGGTGTTAACAGTCTTCAGTAATAAACCTGTGCTGCTTTTGAATGAATAGGAAGCACTATCCTGTTCTTTTCCGCGTCCACGATTGAGTTATGGGGCACCATGGTAGCTCTTGCTATAAACTACTTGCCTTTGACATCTTCCATCAGTTCCATGTTGCTTCTCCATTTTATCCTTAGCAATTGAGGTTTGTTTTTTACTATGGAACATTTTACCCTCAGAGTACTGCTGGAAGATGTTGCTAATCGCTTTTTGGACCCTGGATTTCATGCACCAAAATGTGATGGCCTGTTCGCAGCACACAAATGACCGGACCAAGTAAAAGGTACATAAAATTCACTTTTTAATTTTTTTTTTGCATTTAAGTCTTCCTTGCAACTCCTCTTACGTATCACGACAAGGGTCATCTTGAAATGTTACTTCCACCGTGTTTTCTTATTCTCCTTAGTATATTTTAATGGTAAAATGCCTTTTTTTCAGAGGCGGAGGCAGGGAGATCTCATTTCTTTTCTAGCATATGAGGGCCGTTTCTAATCATTTCGTCTTTTTCGTTTTTTTCAGGTAGTAGTCCCTCTGGGATCTATTTTTCCTTAATTATCGTAGCGTAATCACACATTATACTTAAACTTGTGTCTGATATATACAAGAAAAAAATGAACAACGCTGCAATTACACAAGAGTTTTACCAATTGGGCCTAGAACTGGAAGATGAGATGCAATTGCTTCATGAATTGGGACAACACCCCCGGGACATCCATGCCTATTCAGAGTTTGGGGGATTTGAAACTGCAGAAGCGCAGGTTGCCTTCTTCGAATGTGCCAACCGGGTGACGAGGATAAGGAATAGGATGCGCGAGCTTCATCACCAAATGGTGATCAATCGTCTTTAGACCCCTTTCTTTCCTTCTTTCATCTTTTTTAATTCGTCACCTTAATTAGTTTGCTGGTTCATAGTCTAAACCGAGGTTTAGACTAAATTTACATTCCACTTGAACGTGATCCTGCGACAGTTTTGTTTAGCATTCAAGTTCAATACTATTATAGAAAGTGGGTTTTTGTTAAATACAAAAATCTTGTTCTGTTTGAACTTCTCCCCTGGCTTGAGTGGTAGCAAGCCCACTCCCCAGGATTCATGGGGAAGTTCACCCAGGTTCGAGCCCCAGCGAAGGCAACAGCATTGGCTCTTTGTGCGTCATTAGTCATTAGCTTGAGAATAGTATGAACAGATACTACCTTGTAATAGAGTCAATAGCATTCAAAAAAAAAAATATCAAGGCATTACTATAATAGGTTTAGCCTCTTTTTTTGGTAAGTTTGGAACATTGATGTGAATATGTGATAGCTTGGGAGTAGTGGGAGCATTGATCCAACCCCTAATGTTGTCCAAGTAAATTAGCCTATTCGGCCGATGTGGGAAGTCGAGCACTCAACACGCCCCCCTCACATGAGAGGCATATTACTGTAGGTGATCCAAACTTTAACGACATTAGCTCCGATACTATGTGAAATATAGACTTGTACCCAATTCAATCTCAATTCTCAAAAGCTAACTCAAAAGATTGAGATACCAAAGCTATTATAAATATAACAATATTAGCCTATTTTGTTGATGTGGCCTCTTGGAAATTGAACCTTCAACTGTTACCAACCCCTAATATTGTCCAAGTAAATTCCAGTGGTAGACTGGTTGCTCCCTTGAAAATCTGAGAGGGACCGATTTCGGATGCGATGAAATGAGATGCTAGTTGAGTAGATTTCTTTCAAAATATTGATCTTATGTGTGTGTATTTTTTTAGAAATAACTTTAAATATAACTACATTCAGATGAGATCAGACCAAAGCAAATCGGATCAAATCAGAACTTATTGCACTTAGATCAAGTGAACAGAACATGGCCTTAGTAAGACATTTATTTAGGAACAAAAGGGTAACATCTAATGATCTAATCAAACTTTGTTACTAAGACAAGTATTGCATTTTACAAGATGGGACTAAATTTAACATTCAACAATTACAAATGCATACATTGCAATGTTACATAAGAGAACGATCCTCAAAATGAAAGAAAGAAAGAAAGAAAGAACCTATGAAATATCTAAAATATGGACTGCTCCCCCAACTCTTGGCCATCCATTCCTTCCCTAAGAACTCTCTCAAAGAATTCTTCCAAAGTATCTGTCCCATAACTTGGGGTTTTCTCAGCATTGTATTCTCCCGTCTCGGGGTCGAAAACCAACATACTCTCAGCAGCGTAATACCTACCGATCTTCCCAAACTCCGCGGCGTCCTCCAAGGAAGGGAAAACCTTGGCCAAAAAATCAAGTACCCCTATGCCCAAATCCATGACCTCAATGGGTACTTTGATGAACTTTGGCTCCTTGCCCGCGATCCGGAACAACATCTCTCCTTGCTCCAATGGAGTCAATGCTTTCCCCGGTCCTCCAATGGGTAGTACCCGATTCATCTTATTCTCGTCCGTGACACAATCCGCGATGAACGAAGCCAAGTCGCGCTCGCTTATAGGCTTGCACGCGCACAATTTCCCATCGCCAAACATGACATAAGGCATCCCATCCTTGACAGGCTCAACCTGCCCTCCCAAGCTCTTGAAGAACGCGGTAGGCCTCACAATGCTGTAGCTAAAGGTGTCATCTTCCTCGGACTCACGCACCAAATCAGCCTCGAATCTCAGCTTGGCGCGCTGGAATTCGAGCAGAGGCTTCTGCACACAGATTGCAGAGAGCAGCACAAAATGCACAGCCCCAAGTTTTCTCCCTGCAACAAGACTGTTCTTGGTGGCCTCATAATCAATCAGCCAGGAGTCCTTAATCCCACCGTTTCGACTCGCGAGGCATGAAACAACCACATCAAAGGACACACCCAAGCCCTCCAAACTCTTTTGCAAATTACCCAAACTGGTCACATCAGAAAAACACACATTGGCTCCATCAAATAGGCCTAAAGTCTCTTCTTTACCATACTTCCCTTTAATCCCACTTCTCTCCCTGCAAACAGCTATCACATTAAACCCTCTTTTAACCAACTCTTTAACCACAAATTTGCCAATATACCCGGTTGAGCCTACGACAAGAACATTGACATCTCTTGGGTTTTTGCTCCTGAATGACTGTTTTTGAGCTCTTACAGTGGCAGCAGCCGAGCTAGCGATTGGGTAGAGTTTATTTCGTCTAGATGGGGAAGAATTTGACAAGTTACGGCGAATTTGAAGAGCGTAGGAAAAAGGGTTGGGATTGATTTGAGGGATAAAGAAGGTTTTTGGGAGAAATTGCCCCTTTGGGAAGGTGGAAGTGACTGAAATAGACATGATGATTTTGGGAGAGGAAGAAGAACTGGACAGGGAGAATGAAATGGAGATTTAGAGAAAAGATAAGGTGGATTTCTTGTGTGGAGGAGCATAAGAGCATACATTTGGTGCACTAATGCATTGTGATTCAATTTTCTGCACATCCACAGACCTATAATTGGGAGAAACAAAGATTTATGAGCAAAACAATTTTTGAAGGAAAACAAGAAGCATTACAATATATTTTAATTGTGCCCAAAAAGTAGAGCTTTTTTTATATACATTTCCCTAAGTGATGAACTTTAAGAACTCACTTAAAATGTATACTTCTTAAGAATTTATTTATGACTACACTTATTCCTACTCTCAATGCTTGTCTTTTGTTATGCCTACTTCAAAAACAAACAAACAAACAAAAAATAAAATTAAGAAAAAATAAAAGCCCTCTGCTAAGCAGAAAACTTTCTGCAATGAATTGCCTAACCTCAGTTGCACGAAAGCGAACATACAAAACAACAAGATGAGTATATCTACCGACCGATCTAAAACCACATGAGAATTTGAATTGGTGTTTAACTATGGTTTATATACCTTCGATATCAACAAATGGATTGTATGGTTGCCGACTTGCAGGCAATGGTTTTGCACTTCTGCCCTATTCGCGCAATGGATGGGATCTGATTGCTGGCTGACCTGCCGACGTGTGATACGCAGAGCTCGCGAATCGCAAGTGACTTTAAGACTTGTTTGACTATCTTATCTCCTTTTACTTTTTTTAAATGAGTTGTAGCTCGTAATGCCATGTGGATGATACTTCGTTCATAAAATTGATGGTTTCCACTTTTATATTGGTGATCTAAGTGTTGGAAACAATCTCTTTATTATAACTGGAAAATAACTCAAAACCAATTACAATAAACTCTCATATGTTTCTCATATGGCTCTCATATCAAAACCCAAGGCTTGGCTATGATATATATAGTGTTAACCCAACTTGGCCAACAAGTAATCTAGGATCCATAATTCTATTCCTACTTGAACTAGAATATCTCGGGTAATCCTAATCCTACTCGATAATTAGTCAACAATCACCCCCCTAATTTTCGAGTTGGATTGCGGGTGATCTTCAACTCCAAGCATGTCTTCTTTATCTTGATTCTCCCGAGGCTCTTCATGATCCCTTGCAGTGTTCTTCGGGCTCCACTTAGCTTGAACAAACACTTGCTCCTTGCGATCATTACACGTCCTTCCTTGGGTTAGAATCCTTTTCTTGACATCTCCTTTAAACTCTTGAACAAACACTTTGAATTTTGGGTTTCTCCATTAAACATGGATCTCCGCGAAGATTCTGACTCGTACTTCGCGTACCTTCTTTCAGTTGATCAACTCTTTGTAGATCCCTACCCACAAAATTCTTCATTCCAATCATGCTAACTTGTGTACTGGGACTTGTTATCTTAAGATTGATCTTGTACTAACGATTCTTGGTCCTTGTCACCTTCATCATAAGCTTCCCCGTGTCATCATGAATGGTTAGCAAATCATACTTCATGTGAATGTCGCATCCACCTTCCGTTGCTTGACCAAGGCTTATGATGTTGCTTTGTAGGCTGGGTATGTAGTACACATCGGTCAACAAGCGATGCTCCCCTGTTTTCCCTTCAAGTAATACAGAACCCTTTCCTCGTATGTCAATACAAGATCCATCTCCAAACTTCACCTTTCCCGTGACACGTTCATTAAGTTCAAAGAAGTAAACTTGATTACCGGTCATGTGATTCGATGCTCCGTTGTCGAGATACCAAATATCTTTCTCCTTTGGTTCAACCTCGAAACGCTTCGGAATCACCCCTTCTTCATTTAGAAAGACATTCTCTTGATCACATCTCATCATGAACAAAGATGGATCCAGAACATCAATTTCAGCTAAATTAGCTTCCTCTTGTTTCTTCGTATGCTCCGGGCACACTGATGCAAAGTGACCGAATTTATCACATCGAAAACACTGAACCTTTGATCTATCCTTTCTTCCCTTCTGACGATCATTGGTTCTTCTTTCACCTGTTCGTTTTGACCCATGATCGTGACCATCTCGGTATTGACTTCCATCTTGGTCATCATCATCCTGGTCTTGGTCTCTTCCTCGACCTTGGTTGCATCGGCTTTGTCCTCTCGATCCGTTTTCTCCCCTTTGAGAATGAGAGCTTTCACCATTGGAGAATAATAGTTTACTCTGTGTTTCTATATCTTCTTCCTTGATTCGCTCTTCGTAAGCTTTCAACCGGCCTATGGTTTCTTGAAATCCTAGTTTATTCAAATCTAGAACTTGTTCCAACGAGGCGACTATATGAATGTATTTCGAACGAGGAAGAGACTTTAGAAACTTCTTTACCATCTTTTTCTCTTCGATCTCTTCTCCAAGGGCTACGGATTTTGAGGCCAAACTTGATAACTTCTCAGCAAATTCATCAATTGACTCTGAATAATGCATCTTCAAATTATCAAATTCCGCATTTAGGGTTTGGAGACGAGCTTCTCTAACCCTCTCAGCCCCCAAGTGACGAGTTTTGATTGCATCCCACAGATCCTTCGCAGTCTTCTCATTGCCTACTTGCAATATCAGATTTTCTGGAATTGATTGAAACAACAGTGCAGTTGCCATATCATTCTTCTCGGCATCAGCTGTGCCTGGTTCAATC
>OOIL02002582.1:218920-264438 GCA_900332095.2 Cuscuta campestris
CGGTTCTAAAGCATTCAATTTAGTCCTTGGGAGAATAATTATTATAAACAATTATTACGGAGTATCTTTAATGTCATTTGCAGGTAGTGTAGAAGCTACACAATCTACACGTCAAGCTTCTCATACCATCCAAATAACTGGATTGATTCACTTTGTTTTCTGGTAAACACTTGCTGCACTTGGTTATTTGTTTTTGGTACAAAACATTATCTATACTTGTTTACTAGTATTTTGGTAAATTAGTTGGTATAATTGTTTACTTGTTGGTAAAACACATGTTTACTGGTTGTGGGTAAACATGTGGTACACTTGATTAGTTGGTATTGTTAAGTGCTGATATAGTTACTTGGATGTGCAGTGATTTGGATACTTCTTCCTTCAGAGGCAAAATTCAGAACAGAAGACAAAGGCAAAATTCAGAACAGAAGACAAACGAGAGGCAGTGTACTAGTCTTAAAGTGTTGTAGTAGTGCCTTGATAGTGTTGAATAAAACCTCACAAATAGTTACCCAATGAGAGATTAAGAAACTGTATCATATCTCAAGTATCATTATGGCATTTAATTTTTTTGTGATGACTTTTTGAAAGGTATATATAATAAACATATTCATATTTGTGCTTGTGTAATGATGATATGACCTTTTGTAAATGTCCTATGTTATTTTGTATGTTGAACCAATGAGTGGTGTTGTGTTTTAACTAAATAATGAGCAAAATCAGCAAAGGTTTTTTAAAAACTAACGTCTAAACAGTCCTTAGCAGATCTGCCACGGAAAATTCCGTTGCAGATTCTGTGGCTGATCCCTTTCCGTCGCTAGAGTAGTATGGTACGAAATGTAGAAATGTCCGTTGCAGATTCCGTAGCAGATCTGCCACGGAAAATTCCGTTGCAGATTTCGTAGCAGATCTGCCACGGATATGATTTTTCGTGGCAGATTTAAAATCTGCCACAATTTTTTTGCCACGGATTAGTTTTGTCGCAAATCCGTAGCAAAATTGAAATCCGCCACAGAATTTTCATTTCTGCCACGGAATTTGTCCGTTGCAGATTCAGCAGATTCTTGTAGTGTAAACTCTCATATGTTTCTCATATGGCTCTCATATCAAAACCCAAGGCTTGGCTATGATATATATAGTGTTAACCCAACTTGGCCAACAAGTAATCTAGGATCCATAATTCTATTCCTACTTGAACTAGAATATCTCGGGTAATCCTAATCCTACTCGATAATTAGTCAACACTAAGACGGGTGCAGGAGGGACTCAGGGTGGGTGAGATTGATGGGTCTAGGTGGCTTTGAGGGTAGAAACCATCAACTTTATGAATGAAGCATCGGAGCTCGTAGCTGCCCCAAAACTGTCGGTATGTTATTTTTGTTGGTGAAAGATTACAAGTTCTCATATACAATTAGATAACAATTAGTCTTATTAAATAATAAAGATTACAAAAAATGTAATAAGAATAAAATTGAATAATGAAGGTTCTAATTTGATATTCCATAACAATCAGTATTATTTGATAACGACTATCCTATCTTTTATCCTTTATATATATATAAATCAGACTCTGAGCTACAGAAACGCGACATTTGGCGGAGTTGTGGCGCAGCATGTGGGAGTTGATATGTCATTATTTTAGAAGACTAACTTTGAAGTGGAAGCTGAGGTTGCAGAGGCAAGCCTAAACCGGGGAAAAAAAGGAATACCCGGAATTTAATACGCTGAGAGAAGATGCGGTCTCCCTACCTTTTCTTTAGTTTCTTCGCGATTTTCTTCGACAATTTCCTTCATCTTCTCCTTTCCTTTTTTTTTTATCAAATTCAACACAGAGGATAGTTTTCTCTTCTTTGGTTTCTTCGTGATCTCACAGAGAGAAGACGCAGAGACAATCCACGATCTCCTTTCCTTTTCTTTGACAATTTCCTTCATCATCTCCTTTCTTTTTCTTATGAATTTAAACACAAACCCAACGATTCTTTAGGTCCATGACAACCACGAACCCATCGATTCTTTCCGAAGTATCAATGATTCTTTCTTAATTCAGCGGTAGCCAATTGCTCTCAATTACAACCCAATTTCTAGCGTATCAATGATTCTTTTTTAATAACGGGTATTCTTACCTTCATTTTATTTGCTCCAAAACCATTAATTTTGGGTAATTTTTTATTATTATTATTTTCCTCAAATTGTTAGGGCTCTTAATCCTTGACATATACTATATAAAGATAACTCCACGGGAATCTGTTGGTGTGCTGCAACGGTGCATCAGCAAGTAGATGCCGTAGTGAGTTGTGACGGTGAAGAAGGAAAAGAGGAGGCACTTAATTAATTAGTCACAACCTTAGGAACATAATATCTTGCTAAAAAAAGGCACATATACATACTTTAAAACTTATTTAATTTTTATTTTTCTTTACTTTCTTTTGTTCAGTTTTATCAATGTTGGCAGTGTTATCTTTGGATGCTTAAAGTTCATAGTCGAGCAATAAGGATTTTGATGGTTGTTTGGACAAAATTTCCCAATGAACTTCGCACAAGTTCTTCCTTTCAAGCACATACGTCTTTAGTGGTTCACTAAGCTTCAAATATGGTTGATAAATAAGGTATATCGAATTTTTAAAATTATTTTAATTACATGTAAGTATAGAAATAAAATAAATAAATTTCACCATTTAAAAGTACATAAAAAGTTTTATAAAATAAGAAGTGACAATAATATTTTATACTATCAAATTATCAATGAAAATATACAAACAAACAAAAGTTATTAAGAGATCATAACAGAGGACATTGTATCAAAGATTGAGATGTGATTTTTTATATGTGTTGGTCGTTTCTCCCACATTAGAAAAGAAACGACAAAGTACCTAACATATACTCCCTCCGTCTTTAAATATTTGCCACATTTGTATTCCCGAGGTAAAATATCAAGTTTTTTCAATTCATTTTATTTACATATTGGTATAAAAATAAAAAATAAAATTTATATATCAAAAATCTACATGAAAAGTTCTTCGAAATAAGAGTGTCAAGAATATTTTATTTTATCAAATAACCAATGAAAATGTAGAAATAAACAAAAATTTCCGCAACTATTGAACAAGCAAATGTTGTGAATATTTTGGGATTTGATGATTTCTCTTCATCACACTAACTAATTTTATGATGAAAATTTTATGGGTTTGTGTTGTGCATATCCCATAAATACCCAAGAAGAGGCATGTGTCCCCCACTTTAAGATTGACACACTTGACTTTTATCAATATAGATCCAAATTAGATTATAATTTTTTTCTTCCCGATAACTTTTACTTTGTGTGTGTTTACATTGAGAATTTAATAAAATAAAATATTTTTGTCACTTCTGATCTTATAGATATTTCATAAATAATTTTTATTTTTTATTGATGTATCAATTTGTAAATAAAATGATTACAAAAGGAAGATATAGTACTAAATGTTTTTATTTTTAATGTAGTACCATATATTTTTATTCTCAATGTAGTACCATTGTTCAATATCCACTGATCATTGTTCAAGTAGATGTCCACCGACACTGGCCATTGTTCTAGCTAAATATCCATCATCATTGGACATTACTCCCGTCACTAGACATTATTCAAGTATTATTTAGAGAATAAAAAATTTTAAGTGCTATATTGAGAAAAGACATGGAAAAAAGACAAAAGTAGGAGTAAAAATTGAAAATATACCAAAATAGGACTTTCATGTTTTTATTCCCAAAATAAAAGTTAAAATGCATTTACATAATTACCAAACATGATTATGTACAATATCAAAAATTATAATAATGTACACATGTACTGTGCCTCATTACAACCACATTACCACAGTGTGAAGTCATATTTTGGGATTAAAAACATAAAACTCATATTTTAATACTTTTTTATGACTTAATCTTATTTAAAGTGAATTCTAAAATGACATACCCCGGAGTATATCTTAGTACTCTGTACTATTCAGTGCAAATTTTACAAAAACAAATGTCATTTCTAATTTCTAAAAAAAAAAAGAAAAAATCTTAGTCACTACTCACCATAACCTGGCAGCGACCGTTGTGGAGGCGACCACCTCTGAAAAATGGGGGGAGTCTCTAGTGCGCACTAGGATATGGTCTAGCTGAGTGTTGTGGCTTGGGTCACTGTGATTTACCTCCTCTCACATTTCCGTCGGGTCGGAGGTGAGGGGCGCCCGGGGTGAGCGATTTCACCTTTTTGGAGAGTGAAATTTTAATTCTAAAACTAATAGGGAGGGAGTAGTCGATCCGTTGAATAGTAGGCACGCCTCAATATACATACATATAGTAGCTCTTCTTCTTCTCCGTTCAAACATATACGGAGGACGCACTCATCGGCGCTATATCGTTAAATTTCGACTGTATTTTTAGCAGATAGAAAGAATATGGAGGACGGAGGAGAGGCGGCGACGCGGAGGAGGCGGCGGTGTTGCTCGAAGGACGATTTTCTCCCCGAGGAGTCGTTCAGGAGCTGGGGCAATTACGTCAATGCGCTCAAGCAGACGCCTTCCAGGTTCGCCGAGCGGGCGTTCAGCAGGTCCGACGACGGGGCGGAGCTGGCGGCCAGGTCCCGGAGCAACCACGAGATGAGGAAGAGTCTGTCGTGGTGGGACCTGATGTGGTTCGGGATGGGAGCCGTCATCGGCGCCGGAATATTCGTGCTCACCGGACTTGAGGCCCGGGAGGACGCCGGCCCCGCCGTCGTCCTCTCCTACGCCGTCTCTGGCCTCTCTGCTCTGCTCTCCGTCTTCTGCTACACTGAGTTCGCCGTCGAGATCCCTGTCGCCGGTGCGTTATCCATTTTTTCCCTTTTCTTACTCCTTGTAATTAAATGACTCTCGTCAAATTTCACAAATCAAACATTTTGATAAAATAGTATTTTGGAAATATTTTATATATTAAATTTAATAAATTATTTTTGTGTCAATATCTAATACCATTTTTATTTAATTTGGTTGCAAAATTTATCAATTTTAACCGAAATAAATTAAAAATTGACAAATAATTCAGGATTTATTGTCAAAATTTATCAATTTTAACCGAAATAAGTTAAAAGTTGACAAATAATTCAGGATGGAGGAGTATAAATAAATGCGCTCCGTAATATTTTAAAAACTTTAGACGTAGATCAAATCAAATGAATAGAAAATATTTCATTCAAATTTTGTAAATTGAAACAAGAGGACAATCTTAGGAGTTTTGTAAGTGCTTTAATATTGAAATGGATGAAATACTCGGTATTTAAATTTTGTTTGGTTTATTTAGAATATTGATTAAAAGTGTGTGTTATGTACTACAAATGTGTGTTACATAGTAAAATGAATTAAACTATACTTTGATTTCTATGATATTTGGAACCAATGTTATAAGATGACCCGGGGGTTCTCCAGTATCCCGTTCGTAAAATCGACGGTTCTTACCCCCCTTACCTTCCGGTAAACCCTCTACTCCGCCCCGACCTGAACACACCCTCCCACACCTTTCAATTGCACCCCCAAGTTAATTTTGTCTTGGAGTCAAAATTTGACTCCAAAGTCAAAATTAACTTGGGGGTGCAATTGAAGGGGGTGGGGCTTTGTGTTCGAGTCGGGGTGGGTGAGAGGGTTTACCAGGGGGTAAGAACCGTCAATTTTACGAACAGGACATCAGAGCACCCCAGGTCATCCCATGACATTGGGAATGACATTGGTTCCCAATGTCATGAGATAACATTGGTTCCCAATGTCATGGGAACTGGCCCCATTAAACTGTTCGTATACCAAAAATTGTATCCTATTTTGTATCACGAAGACATGTACCTACATTTTATACTAGTGTGATGGTTTACACTGAAACAAAATGTCAGTGTAAATATTTTTTTGTTGAACTTGCATTTTGTCCCAGTGTGAACTGTAAAAATGTCAGTGTATCCCTTTGGGGTACAACTTGGAGTACACTTTTTGGTACACCCCTAGCATGGTTGTACTAAAATTTATAGAGTGAGATAAAAAAAAGGTTGAAAATGAATTAAAGAATTTGTACCCCACTTTGTATCCCGAACTAATGCACCAACATTTTGTGCTATCGTAATGCTAGTGTGATGATTTACAATGACACAAAATGTCAGTGCAAATGTTTTCTATTAAACTGGCATTTTGTGTGATGGTATGAAACGTTAAAATATTGATACATACCGTTAGGGCACAAATTAAAGTCGGGCTTTTTTGGGTATCCCTGAAAAAAATGGATTATCACTTTGTCTCACTCAAGTTTTAATTTTGAAACATTGATAAAATAAAAAGCGAAAACTTAGATGCCGATTATAAGAGCACTGGTACTACCCTTAACGCTCCTCGGCGTTATGGCCATTTTGAAGCCTGGGGGGCGTTAAACACCGCCCCCCTCCCCCGTTAAAAGAGCGTTAAACTTCTTGCGTCAAAGTTTTGACGCACTTTGAAGGCATTGTCACGCCTTCTTCTTCCCTTTTTCTCCCTCTTTTNAATTATTATTCAAGTGTTTTATTTATTTTTTCATGAATGTAATTTTTTTATTTAATGAATGTAATGTTTTTATTTAATTAATGTAGTTTTTTTAATAATGAATTTAATTTTTTTATTTAATGAATGTAATTTTTTTATTCAAAATCATGGAAACCGACCTTTCTACGTTGTCGGGTTTCAAACGGATGATCTACGAGCAAAGATAAAGAGAGATCAAGGCGAAATATAATTTACCTTAGTTTTTTTATTAATGTATCTTTTTTATTATTGTCGTTTTTTATTTTAATGAATGTAATTTTTTAAATTTTAAATTATGGTCGTTTCAATTTCTTTAAATTTAATGAATTTATTTTTTTGTATTTGTGTTTCAATATAATTAAATAATAAATTAATTTAAATTTATTAATTTAAATTTAGAAGATGTATATTTAAAAATGTAAAAAAAGAAGATTTGAAGCCCCAGTTTGAAGCCCCGGGGCTTCAAAACCATTTCCAGTGAATTTTTGGTGTAAGTTATAGCTGACGTGGGAGAGAGAGAGAGTTTGAAGCCCCGGTTTGAAGCCTCGGGGCTTCATGACCATTTCCAGTGCTCTAAGAGGGTGTTTGGCACTGCAGTGTTTTTCAGAATTTAGCTTCTGCTTTAAGTGGTAATCATTTGATTTTGTTTGTTATACCAACTTTTGCTTTCCTTCATCATCATTTTGTACATAAAACACCATTTCGGAGAAACAGATATATGATGCTTCTGCTTTCAGTTTTTGAGAAAATCAATTTATCCACTAATTAATCACTCTCAAACACTTTAAGTATGCGAATTCTAAAAGCTTGTGTGCATGCATTGAGTTCGTTTTATGAAGAGGAAAAAAGTGGCCATGAGTCCATGACACAAAATTGTATCCTACAACACTTAATTTTTACGGAGGATGCAGTTTCAAGCACTATATTAATTAGATGAACAATCCTTATTACTAGCTAGCCCAATTGGCAACTGCTACCCAACGTCTATATTTAACATATTGTTCTCTAATACTATTTCTGTTCCAAATTAAATTGCGTATTTATTATTTACATGGTTAAACTTCAATCATTTCTTTATCTATTTTTGTTAGTCATTTGATAAAATAATATAATAATGTCATCACTAATTCTGTAGATTCTTTAATTTGATTTAGTTTATAAATATGTACAGAGTAATTTTTATTTTTTAATTTAAACCATTTTTATATAAAATCATTTAAAAATAACTTTAGCCAAACATCGTAAACCGAAACAGACGATTTAAAATGTGACAGAGGGACTACAATACTCCTAGCCTCCTTTCCCAATTAATCGTCCTTTTTTTTGAAAATGCGAAAAATTTCATCTTTGTTTTAAGCTAAGTTGTGACCTGTTTATTTTAATTTATCAACTGATAACTGAAAATTGTACCGAAATAAAAATTATCAAAAATCTAAAATAATAAATAGGCCAATTAATTGAGGACGAAAATACTTTTTTATGTCACCCTCTAGTAGTTGAGATGAAGACATAACCTTTGACCTTTTCCAAAAGGGTTGTGAAGATGATAACAGTCGTTTGACTTTCACTAAATGGGTGTGGGTGTATTTTGTTGACGTGAGAAAGTTTGAAATTAAAGAATAATTGAAGAATGGGATTTAATTGCGTTTTTTCAACTATAATTAAACAACAAATAACGAAACGCAATTTGAGAATTGTGATGATGCCGGCGGCTGTTTAATCGTCCATAATTGACAATATATGTACATATACTACAAAAGAACTCTGAAGTTCATCCTTTTCTTTACAAAAGACCTTCTCTATGTAAAATTTATTGTTTATTTAATTTTCAATTTAATATATTTGAAAATTTAGTGTTGAATTCAAAAATAAAAATTACGTAATACTCCATCCGTCCCTAAATAAACTTTCCCATCCTTTTTTTCTTCGTTCCCAAATAAACTTCTCTTTTCCCTTAAAAAACCATTTTACCCCTTACTTTTTCATACCCTACCTATCACATCATACATTTTTACTAATAATCTACATATCACATTTTACTTTTACACATCACATTAAGGATATTTTTGGAAAGTCAACACAAAAATATTCCTCCCTTAAATCCTCAAAAAGTCAAAAAGGGAAGTTTATTTAGAGACGGAGGGAGTATATATTTAGAAATTTTATTGTAAGTTTTGCAAAGGTAGTTGTAACTTGATTATTTTATTTTATCAAATAACTAATGATAATACGTAAACAAAAAAATATAGTTCTACCTTATGAATAATTAAGATGAATCATATTTTGAGATGAAGGAAGTAGAATATAAAACTTAATTTCTAGAATGTTAGTACATTTTAAGTCTCATTCCTTTCAATTTATTTATGCTACTTAATTTTTATTCTTATCAAAATCTGATCATATCAGATCCATTCAAATCAAATCAGATCAAATCAGATTCATTTATCAGATCGGATCTCTTCAAATCAGTAACTGATTTAAAAAATAAATAATTTTAAAATAATAATAATAATAATAATAATAATTACAATAATAGCAATAGCAATTATTATTACCATTATTAATTAATTAATAAATAGTAATAATAATAAGAATAATATATTATAATCATACTTAATAATAATAATAATAGTAATAGTAATTAATAATAATAACAATTAAAAGAATAATAATCAATATTAATATTATTAAATTATAATAATAATAAATATTGTTATAATTATTAATAAATAATAATAATTAAAAATAATAATAATAGATAATGATAATTTAATATCATCATACTTAATAATAAAAATAATAGTAATTAATAATAATAATGATTAAAATGATAATAATAATAATTTATTTTAATTATCGTAATTATAATTATTAAAATAATAATGATGATGATGATGAATAATTGCAGTTATGATTATTAATAATAAAATTAGTATAGTAGATCTTATTAATAATAATTATTAATAATAAATAACAAATTATTATTACTATAATTATTATTATAAATATTATTATAAATATTATTATTACTCTAATTGATTGAATTTGAATTAAATCTATTCATATCACATCATATTCATTCAGATCATATCAGATTCATGCAAATATGATCAGATCAGCCTTAAAAATTGAGTTCAAATAAGGTCAGCTGAAGAGAACGCAGCCTTAGTGTCTCTAAGGCAAGATTTGTCTAACTCTAACATTTTGAAAAAGCTATTTAATATGGAGTAACAATATTTAGCTTTAATATTTTCAATGTTATTAAAGTATTATTAAAAGATAATTTAAAACACCAAATAAAAACATCGTTCCCAAATGAGGCCTTGATCATATTCAGTGATACCTTTAAATTGATTTTATATTTTCATATATACTCCCTACATCCAAAAAAATAAGTTATGGGTCGATATCAAAGGGTTTAGAAATGGTATTGAAAAATAAAAAATGTGTGGATTGTTAAAAAAGAAAGAAACATCATTGTATTAAATCTTGAAATGGGATCATCATCATCATCAGCATCATTATATTTGACCAAGTTTTGATTTTGTGTTGTATGTGTATGATCAGGTGGTTCCTTTGCATACCTAAGGGTAGAACTTGGTGACTTTGTGGCCTTCATAGCCGCCGGGAACATCCTTCTCGAGTACGTCATCGGCGGAGCAGCGGTGGCGCGTTCCTGGACGTCCTACTTGGCCAGTCTCTGCAACAAAGACCCCAACTCTTTCCTCATAAAGGCCCATGGCCTAGCACAAGGCTACAACAAGCTTGACCCCATTGCTGTAGGGGTCTGCATTGTCATTGGTATGGTTGCCACTCTCAGCACAAAGGGTTCGTCCCGCCTCAACTACGTCGCGTCCATCGTCCACATTCTCGTGATCCTATTCATCATCGGGTGCGGGCTCGTCAAATCCGACCCGAAGAACTACACGCCCTTCGCGCCGTTCGGCCCGCGCGGGGTCTTCAAGGCCTCGGCCGTTCTGTTCTTCGCGTACGTCGGCTTTGACGCGGTCTCGACGATGGCCGAGGAAACGAAGAACCCGGCGAGAGACGTGCCGGTAGGGCTGGTGGGGTCCATGGTGGTGACGACCGCGGTTTACTGTCTGCTCGCGGTCACGTTGTGTATGATGCAGAAGTACGACGCCATCGACGTGAATGCCCCATTCTCCATTGCTTTCAGGAGTGTGGGGTGGCCATGGGCTCAGTACATCGTTGCCTTCGGAGCCCTGAAAGGGATGACATCCGTGTTGCTGGTCGGTGCGGTCGGGCAAGCGCGTTACCTGACCCACATTGCCAGGACTCACATGATGCCGCCCTGGTTTTCGCACGTGGACCCCACGACCGGGACGCCGGTCAACGCGACGGCGACAATGATGGCGGCCACCGCGGTTATCGCGTTCTTCACGAAACTCGACATTCTGGCGAACCTTCTCTCGATTTCGACCCTCTTCGTCTTCATGCTCGTGGCGCTCGCACTTCTCATGCGCCGCTACTACGCGAGCGGGGCGACCGCGCCTCGGGACCGCAACAGGTTCATCGTCCTCGCCTCGGTCGTCCTCGCGTCGTCGGTCGCCACGTCAGCGTACTGGGGCTTGAGCGAGGACGGGTGGGTCGGGTACTGCGTGACGGTCCCGTTGTGGTTCTCGGCAACCGCGGGCATTTACTTCTTCGTCCCCCAAGCCCGCGGTCCGAAACTATGGGGGGTCCCGTTGGTCCCGTGGCTTCCCTCGACGTCCATCGCCATCAACATCTTCCTCCTCGGCTCAATCGATCGACAGTCGTACGAGAGGTTTGCGATTTGGACAGCTTTTCTTCTGGTTTACTATGCCTTTTTTGGCCTTCATGCATCATATGACAATGCAAAGGAGTTGGAAAGAAACCAAGAACATGGGAAAATTGAAGATGGGACTGTGCCAACTTCAGCCATAGTTGCTCAGTGTGCTGCTTCTAAGAATTAGCTACACATTTAGTATTAATTAAATAGAACTCTTGGTTTCAATAGCAATTTAGAGTTTGGGGATTGATATGATATAGAATTTGAAAGTTTGAAAGAATAATATGAGTTCTAAAATCTAAAATGATTGTATTTGGAGATAATTTGAAATCATGATTTTTTTAGTTATAAACGAGGACAACGTTGACTGAACGGCAACGGGTGGACAACGATGATGGTAGCCCGTAGCGAGGGTGGTCAGCACTTAAAAGAGATATCAAGCTCTCATATTAAGATCTCCTAAATTCAGAAATACTCCATATCAAAACTGTCTCCTCTAGAAAGTTTTGAAATCTAAATATAACAAATTCCAAACTTGTTTAGGCTTCACCCAACCTAAAAATATTCTACTCCTTCAGTCCCAATTTAAATCACATGTTTCGATTTACGATGTTTAGCTGAAGTTTTTTTAAATTATTTTATGTGAAAAAAGATGTATAATTTAAAAAAATAAAATTATATATTTAAAAACTAATCGTGACATGACTATTAATTTATCAAATGACTACTAAAAATAGAAAAAGTGAGTAAATTTTGACCATGTGAATAGTATACATGCAATTTAATTTGGAACGAGGAGAGTAATAGATATTACTCCTACAACTCATCTTTTCTGCTCATTAAACACACTTTTAGATGCAAGCCAATTTTTAAACGCAAAGTTGTATATCTAACATAAAAGGAATGAAATTAGCAACATCCAAAACATATTATAGTTAAATAAAACTCCAAATCATAGCTTCAAACAAAAAAAATTGTTCAACTCATTTTAAGATTCATAAAGGTTAGAAAACTCTGTTCGACGAAGAATTGGATGTGTATGTGACGATACAACTGAACACTCTCAAACAACAAACCTATTTACTCCCACAACACATGGTACACAATACATTGCTTTGGTGTTCACCCGTTTGCCGTTAGTCCGTTACCGGTAAAAATGGCTAAAGAAGAGAGAGATTAAGAACCTATAAAATCTCCGAAATGAAAGCAAAGAATACCACACTGGCGGGCATAATTTACAGCGTTGTATGAGGCTGTATAGATAACTTTTATGTCTCTATCTTCAGAAGAGAGTTGAGGGATGTACTGTTGAAGCGCTGAGCAAGGCCTCGGATAATGAGGACAATTATGTCGCGCAGGTGTCGTGTCTGCACTAACAAGTCAGCTTCGTTTTCACTGTCAACCACAATCTTGAAACGATGTTGATCGCTCCGAAGTAGCTCTACCTGCAAACAATTGGTTTTGTTCTGCTATCAGAGTGTAATCTTTTGAATGCCACGCGAAGAGCTACATAGCCAGCTTAAATTTTCACTACCCCAGTCACTAGAATTGGGTGTCATATTATGACACCGAGCCGGTAAGTTGTTCCCCCCCCCCAAAAGAAAAACAAATTGATGAGGGTGGAGGGGAGGGTGGTAAGAAACAACTTAATTTGAGGCCCAACGGAGCATTGTAGGGGCCTCAAATGGCTGGTGTCCAATGTCAACAGAACCGAACTGTTTTCATCAATAATAAGTGCCTGAAGTACATTGTGCAAAATGCTGTTACGTGTTTCTATTTCGATTGTTTTGTGGATTTTTTTTTGCTAAATTTTCTAAGATGAGGGTTAGACACTTATCAAACCAAATTGCCCTTGAGTTGATTGACATACATGGAAAGGAGGAGCATAAGTGCCTCGGACTTCAGTTGTGGGAAATGATGTTTTAGAACCAGGCTTCACAACCTTAATCCTCTTTCTGTTAACCTCCAATATTCTTCTCTCAAGACTTCCAACGCCAAGAACCTGTAGTCAAATGTGTAAAGATTATAGCTCGTGTGTATAAAAATCAATATGCCGAGAAATCTCCAAAATGTGGTAATACCTTCTTAGAGGACCGATCCTTGTCACACAAGGCCTGCAATGATTCCGCACAAATGAAATCTAGAGTTAATACACTACACCCAATGCCATAAAATCAGACCTTAGAGAATTGGCCCTATCCTCAATATTACAATCAAAAGTTTGTACACAATCGGTTATACAGTAAATCTAAAGCTATTTACCATTATGAAACTCACACTATATTATTCAACCTTAGGTTCCATAGCTAAATCAAGGTTCCCTTTCAATCCTTTTATTCCTTTTCATTTTTAAAAATATACTTCATAGGCACAACATAGAAGCAGAATAGTTGATTTGATCAGACTGAACAGAACCAACAAAGTTTGGCATATACTAAATTTAAAAGATTTCAATGAGTAATATATATTAATTGAAAATGTTAGTGGGAAAATTTCAAGGAAATATGATTCGAGCACTATACTCGTTTACCTGACATTCTGACAATGTTCAACACGACTCGATATAAAAGGTTATTCGTAGTATGTAGCAAGGTTATCATTGAAAAGACTGTCCTAGATACCACTGATGTGTTTCATGTGAATATTTTCTGAAAAATTATTTCAAATCCTCTTCCATTGGCCTCTCAATCACATGAATGTCAAGAGGCCAGGTAACCACGCAAAAATGGGAGGCCGTGGTAACAGCATGCTTTTGTTAGTTTTACTAAGACATACACACAAAATCAATGCTGAACCTTGCATGGAAAACCAACCGTTCCAGTTGCATCCCCGACTGGAGGAATACCTCTTCATTGTGAAAAATGTTTGAACTTTGAATTTGATTGGCATACCGGCTGTAGGCTGTAGCAAACGTAGCTCTGAACTGATCATCTTTGCTTAATCAGCTTTGAAAGGTATGATTCTTTTAACAGAGAATTAAATTGAAGTGCAAGAATAAGAGTTTATTTTTCATGACGTCGAGTCAAGTTGCAATTTTTGTACAGTTCAAGTTTCATTGTTATAACAAGCATGGAGTATATAAATTAGCTTGATGAGGGTGAGTATTATTTTTAACGTGAAACCTTAGCCAATCTAGAACACAACCTAAACACATGTTGTTTGTCGGATTGTCTCATAACATTTGTTTAAATAAAGACATCCACAATTTATTAAATTGCACACAAGTGCTCGCACAAGCTGAGTTATTGCCTCTTAATTCAGTAAAAGTAAGCATAAACAAGAATGGCACCTCAAACTTCACTGATCCAATTTCAAGTTTCTCCTTCACTTCTTTAAGAACATCAGGCTCTGCAAAAAGGACAATACTATCAGAAGTTGGATAAGACACATTTGCAATGTAGAACTTCAAGAACTTCAGGTTTTCAAACAAAAAAAGACACCACGCCTGGTACCCAACAAAAGGATGGCATGATGAAAAATACCAAAGAGAACACCCCAATACCCAAACAAAATATGTGTATCCATGAACTATTGCCCTTACAATTTGCTGCTAACTTAATAATTACCATGTAATCTGAGATCAAACAAAATACAGCTACTGCAAACGGATTATAATGACGATTCATTGGAACAAGTGGAGCCAGGTAACCATCCTTTATACATTATACATTTCATAAATCAAAAGTTTCTAGAATGAAATCAAGAATAGAGCCAAAATGACAGACAGGATCTTAAAGGGGTTGCATGAACCTCGGCGAGAGGTGTAGAACTCCAATGATAGCAATCTATTGTACCAAATGGACTTTCCAAACAGTGTGCACATGAATGCAGGTTTATATATAACTGGTTGGTTGGAACAGATGTGTTAAATCAAATAAACAATTTTTTGGTTTGTACTCCTTTTCCAAAATGGATGTCAACTTTACTATTTTGGTCAAACCCCTTTCTATTCCTTATTTTCCTTAACAAAGCTAATCTTCCATTACTCATTTACCTACTGCAATAGGATCCGTTGATGCAGAAACGGGTTGTCCCTCAACTCCATCATCTCTTACAGGAGTATAAATGACCACCAGCCTATATCCCACATCATCAACGTTCGCTTCATACATCCTTCCTGTCTCCCCTGCACCATAAATGGGAAAATAAAAAAGAATATCAGCATCTTGTTCCATGAAAATGGTCCAAGTCTATTGATGAACGAATACGGTGAGTAAAATGAGCTTATACTTGTTACCGTGTATCTCTACAAATTTATTTAGCTAGCTTGCAGGAACGTGATGTATACCAATTACCAAGTCTGCGTACCCTCATATGTGTTGAAGTATCACTTTTCAGAATTTAGGAAGGTCATGTCGAACTAACATGATAAGCACTGAATGGTTTTCTTAAGTGTGATCTAGCATTGCCTTAACGCATGAAATGGGAGTTTCTAATAGGTTTGGGGGGGGGGGACTAGTACTTTTTGAGGAATTCAGAAACCAACTGAAAAAAAATATAATAAAGAGGAAAAGAACACATAGTATTAACTATCTAATAATAATACTTCAGCATACCAGGAATAGAAATGAGATCAGGACATCCAACTATTGACCTAAGCCACTGAATTTTACTTTTGCCCTCCTTTCCACCACTATAAATACCACGAACTGAAAACAAACTGGTGTGAAACCCTCTTCCCTCAATCTCGAGCTTATTCATCTTAGGCATACCTGAAATTAGCAAACTGTTATGTATATATAATCACAAAATCTACAAACAGAAAGTTTGAGGGACAATAAAATCATGTTTCGGGCAGGCTATATTTCAGAGTCACTTGAACACGAGAACTCTACACCAAAGCAAGGAAAAATATTAATCAGAAGCTCATGTCAAGAAAGCGAAAAAAAGATGTCTACTTGAAAAAAGAGACACAATGGCCTAAATAATAAGGATACAATTTTAACTCTTGAATTGCTCAAGATAGCACATTTTCCCTATCTGTAAACCTCAGAATATAATTAGATTATATTTCCAGTTTAAAAAAAGAAAAGAGACAAAACAGAAACGGACTTCACAGCAGACTACTGGGCAAACAAAAAAACAAATGTTAAATCTATAAAATAAAAAGAGAGATGATTAACCCTGCATATCCAGCTACAAACCTGGCAAAATAGAAGCAGTTTCGGCATAAGCAGGATCACTTGACCTTCCAAAAATATCAGTCACAATGCATTCACACCTAATAGAATGACCTATGTCCTCAAAGCGAACCTTGTATGAGCATGAATGTTGTGATGGTAAAGGCTCAAAGAAGATTTCACTTCCATTTTCAGATGAAATGAACCTGCAGCATGTCAATGTGAGAAAAGTTCTTCTATCTACTCAAATTATCCAAAAATAAAATAAAATAATACGCAGGTACAAATTTGGAAAACTGTAGTCAACTATAATACAAAAAGGGGATAATTGCTGCTTGAAGATCTGACAACCAAATGAAAATCCTTAATATATCTTGATTGAGAATTGAGATATCTTTCAGTTGTGATATTATTTCAAATAAAATTCACACATGATGACAGATTATGGTCCATTACCCAAATAATAACAAAACAACAAATTTCAAGCATAGTTTAAAAATAATTAGTGAACGTAAACATGTAGAAGTCATATAAGGAGCAATACCACTGGTATCTGACATCTTTCTTGTATTTTCCCCAAACATGTTGTTGGCTTTCACTCTGTGGAATAACCTCGATAGCGGTCAGTACATCCCCTTCAATATCTTTTCCAGAAAGAACTAGTTTCTCAATTATTGGAAGCTCTGAATTGCAAAAGAAAAAAAATTCAGAAGCTGTGGGTTTTATTTAAGGTTATATGTACTAGGCTGCAAGTTAGAGCTGATATTTAGCATGTTCATCTACAAACAAAAACGATTACTGCATGTTGCATGAAATAATTTTTGGCACATGCACTGACTGAGCTATGACTTTGTACTACAATAATTGCAGACCTTCCATTCAAAGATTTGAGTCACAATGCAACTTTAAGAGTAGTACTCCCTCCATCTCAAAAAAAGACTCCTAATTGGATTTGGCATGAAATTCAAAAAAGTAAAATTGAATTGTTGAAAGTGATGCAAAGGAGAAAGATTGTAAGCCAAAAAAATTTCTAAAAATGAAAAAAACGAGTCTTTTCTGGGACATTCAAAAAAATATATGAGTCCTTTGTTGGGACGGAGGGAGTATTGAATTATTTGCTGCAACTAAATTGACTGGTTGATATAACGAAGACATGACACAATTAAAGTTGCTAACATCAATAGAGGCGAGCGCCTCCCTGCCTAAGGTGCCTCAGGCGGCCAGGCGGCCTTCTACCGCCTGTGGATGTTCAGGCGAGGCACTGTCCACCTTTCTCGCCTGAGTCGCCCACTTTTCTCGCCTTTCTCGCCAAATTTGTTCGCGTTACTGGCTATGGGCCTTATAAAAAATGAGCTGGCATTTTTTAAATACATTTCTACATATTAAATACTTGTTTTTTTAGAAACATATGTAGTAACTATATTTTTTTTGTTTAACAAGTATGACTTGTTTGGGATTGACATTATTAATTGCACTGCACTATATATTTGATGTATGCGTGCATGCCCCAAGTTCGCCTTTTGGCCGTCCGCCTCTCGCCTCGACTTTCGCCTTAAAAAAGCCCTCTCGTCTTTCGCCTTTCAAAACTATGAAATTGTCAGAGGGATGAACCTGGGAGAATCACATCAGTTGGTTGAGATAATGTAAGTTCTCCAGCAACGGAATCTGAGCGGATCGGTGTATATCTGCAAGATGAGTCATATTGTTTATGAAGGTGAAATTTAAAAAGAGCATTCTTTCTTCCTAAAAAAAGAGGAAAGAATTGGAAAAATTCAGCAGATTGGTTACCCAAATATAAGGCGACATGTATAGTCTTCATCAGTGACTTCATATGCTTTAGAATTTGCTCCATCAATGAGAGTTGTTTTTCCATCATTACTTTCTCTAAACCAGCTGAATAAGCTCGATCCTTCATGACCACCAAAATATTTGCCTTCTCCTAGGTAAGAACTTGATGATAACTCCTTTATATGAACGTTGGAAACTACAGGGGAAGCTGCCATACATTTTATTTCAACATTTTAATAAACTTTGAAATGATTTTGAACTTAGAAAACTTGACAAAGCAGAAATGAACTGCTGCAAATAGAAGGAAACTTTTTTCAACAGGGTATTCACAATAATCCAAGACTAAAGATTTAAAAATACATTGAGAGATATAAGATAAGCTCGTGTGGGATTAAGGCCACGTTCTCCTCAACTTATTCTTTTTACTTATTACTTATTCTTATTCGAATCAGACCAGATCAGATCAGAAATAGCTTTAAATATAACTACATTCAGATCAGATCAGATAAGACCATATCACACCATATCAGATCAGAACTTATTCCAATCAGCTCAGATCAGGTGAAGAGAACATGGCCTAAATGATGTAATGAAACAATCATGCAGATAATACTGAATTAATTACAAACGGTCACAACTAAATAATACAAGTGGGCATGTGTAGTACAAGGAACTCTTAAGCAAACAAAATGAGGACTCTACCAGCAGAAACAGGAGATTCACAAATAGAAACCATTGCCTTTCCAGATTTCCCATCAACACGAGTTGGAAGCCAGTATAGAGCCAAATATGCTCCTACATCTTCAAGAGAAGGAGTGTACGTTCTGGCACAAAATCATTTATATGAGTGCTGGCAATTCATCATGTGGAGTGAACCAATGAACATTTTAAACTTACAAAGTCCTGCAACATATATGAGCATTGACTTGATTGTGCAGCGCATCAAGAAGTACGGATCCTTGAAGCTTATCCGTTACCCTAAACCAGGTATATTCTCCAACACCTTCTTGCCCTCCGAAGTAACTCTTTCTAGGAATAGCCTCCTTGCCTTCATAGCATTCGGGAATTGTTAACTCAACCCCCATTGGTTCCCCTGTGTCAAGGAAATTTTGTTAGATAAAGAAGATTACCTAGAAGATAATACACACAGATAGAAAAACACCGCATTGCCTTGACAATGTACTTTTTTATTTCCAAAACAACCAAGTAGATTCCCACAAAAGCAGGGTGTGGGTAGGGTGTGTCTACGCAGACCTTACCTCTACCAAGAGTAGAGAGGCTGTTTCCAAGAGACCCCCAGCTCAATTTTTCTTATCTCCAAATGATGGTTGGAAAGAAATGGTAATGCACACTGTTATAACACAACCTGCTGATTCATGGTAGTCCAAGCTAATTCTTTTTTCATTTACCCTTAGATGACAGAATAATATTGTTGTATCAGATGCAGTATTGCAGTGTACAGTATTGTCATTCGCTCAATGAAAGAATAAAATTTAACACCAAATGAGACAAATCTACCATCACGATATGTACAGATGTGATGTTCAGAGAACCGACACGCCAAACACGACTTACTCAAACATTTAATCTTACAAAAATGTATAAATTGGCACATCAATGAAATAAGCTCACCGGGCTTTACAGGTTCAGACAGAATAGTCTTGGGACTTCCTTTTAATCCATCTTTTCTTATAGGAGTGTAAACGAGCTCTATGCAATTTCCCACATCATCTATAGTTAAATGTAAAACATCTGCCCAGAAAATGAGATCACGTCAAATATTTGCAGCCTCAGAACTATTCAAGAATAAAATTTTCAATTCGAGAGAACTTGCCGCTAGAACTAAGTTTGTCTTTGACACCAGCAGTTTTCACTCTAAACCATTCACATGTACATTCACCCATCTCCCTGCCGAAGAAGTGAAAAAAAGGTCAAAGATGGAAGAAATCATGAAATGGAAATTTATATATTGGATACATGACTAGCAGTTCAACCCGCCAGTATAAGAAGCAATGAAGCCAACATGTCCCCCTTCAACCAAAGATCCGTCAAATTCAAGCAAATGACAAACTGGTGGACCTGAAATAAGAGGTTGCACACATTTTATATATTTCAAGTTTTATGACTTTCAGAAAGAAGATTTTAGATGTACAACAGTTGTCCGCCATTAGAATTTCCAAAGTAAGTAACAGCACAAATAGGGTGTGATGGGGATCAGCACCTCATCAAAAACAGGCAGAGAGGTAAAGCCAATGGAACACAGAATGCCTATCTTTTGCAGAAAAATTTCCTGATTTTTTTCAGCTCCATTTTTCCTCTCATATTCTCCATTTTTACAGTTTAATTTTGCAAAAGTAAGAATGTGGCCCAACTAAAAGTAAAAAAGAAAAAAAAAAGTCAGCTGATGGAAACACAAGTGGACTGTTGTCCATGTACTCCTTGCCAATATTTACAATTTGAAAAAGACATGTTTTTGAACTTCTCCAATCATTTTTATATATAACCCCTTTTCCTAGTTTTACATTCCTCTTATTTATTTCCTACATTTTCCCTTTGATATGCATCCAAAAAAACAACATTACAGGGAAGATGATCAACTAATGTATTCAGATGACATTTAGACACATTTGTATTTGCCTAGAATGATAAGTAAGCAGTGAAAGGATTACTGAAGTTGAAGAATAATTTGGATATAACTAGTATAAGTTATTTGTATATACCTGGAAAGATAGGTCCAACTTGTTCTGAAAGAGCAGTAGGACCACGGGCCAAATCACAGCGGATAGGTTCACACAAGACAGATATGTAATGCCCGACATCATCAATTGAAAGTGAATATGACGAATTTGTTGCACCATCTATTTCAACACATGTTCCATCAGAACGAGTCTGCACAAAGCACTTTTAGCAGTAAGCCAGTGTCAAAGCTGATCCAAGAAAAATACACGAAATTGTTTAATAACCATGGAAGTCAGGTCTTCAACTTAAGGTTCTTTACACTCCCTCCGTCCCACAAAGGTTAGCACACTTTGACTTCACGATTATTAAGAAAAGCAATGAAAAAATGTTAAAAAGTGACAAGTGAGTAGTTAGGATTTGTTTGGAAGAGAGAAGCATTTTGGACCACATACTCTTTTCCAAAAAGGAAAGAGAAGTGAAAATTTTATTTTGGGAGAGATTAAAAAGGAAAGTGAGAAAACTTTTGTGGGAGGGAGCCACTGAGGGAGTATTGAAAAAGGTTAAAGGTATAAAAATGATTAAGATTATTCTTTGGCATGTTTGCATACCCTGAACCAGTGGTAGACAGAGTCTCCCTCTTCACCACCCCAATATTGTTTTTCTACATTTAATGTGGTGCCTTCGACACCATCTCCAACTATTTGAAGAGATAGCAATCTTGGAGCTCCTGGAGAGCCAGAATCACAATAAATAGTATCAGAATAAGCACAATTGCCTTTTGGGTGGCATTATAAATATAAATTAGCAAGGTGAGTGAAGCTCAAATTGAGTACAAATCCAAAGCCACTTTGGAGTAAATTCAGCACATGCCCAGTTATAGGGTTTTAAAATTAAATGATTTCATTCTAAAATGTCAAGCAATGCTCTTAATGGTATTTCAGCTTTACATATAATGGGGTAGTGGAAGTGCCAACAGGGCCTATAAGGCTTTTGTCTTTCTATGGATATTAAAGAACATAATTTTTAAGGTGATGAAAACTCTCACACTACAAGAAACGGTTATAGATAAAATTACCCGGGCAAACACGTTCCTGGCCCTTGCAATCTTTAGACTCACCGATTGTGCCATCATCCCGGACTGGAGTGCATTTAAACGAAACAAATTTGCCAATGGCATCCTTAGTTAAGCTAATTTGAAGAAGACCTGACACTTCAGGTATTTCAACACCAGAGTCATTTTCAGCCTGTAAAAATAAGTCATGTAACTGGTGTCCAGAAATAGAAAACAATCCTATAACTGAAATACAAGAGGACAATAGAGAGCAGGTGAGGACTGAGGGTGCGTCTGTTGATTACAATAATAAATCCTAAATTCAATTTAATTAATTTGTTGCCACTTGGTACAAATGCAATGCCTTTATTTGTCAGGTATTAAATGTTATCCTTATGTGTATCAGCTTGGATAACTTTTATTATAAGCCATGTTGTAGAAACTTAAGAATAGACCTAGCAATCGGTTCGGTTCAGGTACGGATCTTTTCGGTTCGAGTCTCTTTCAGGATATATGTTATAATCGGTTTGGGTCCATTCCGGGTTTAATTTGGTTTGATTTTTTCCCGGTTTAGGTTAGATATCGGTTCAAGTTTATATTGGTTCGGGTTTATACCGGTCTCGGATGAGATCCCTCGGTAATAGGGTTCCTAATGCTAGCCTTGTGTGTAGCCTCCCCTCCCTATGTGTGAAGGGTGTATATATACACGTGTCACCAATAATGGGCCAGTATATCCATCAATGTGCATTACGATCATACAATGTCAGTATGTCACTATAAATTGGATATACTTTGTATAAAAATAGACAACCACCTTAGTTTAAGTGATGTGATAAAATACGGAGTAAAAGATTTGTACATGCAAGCAGTTGTACCTATAATTCAAATATGCTTTTCTTAGAAATCCATCAACTAATGAGCTATTAGGTTTGACTGGATTTGAGTTTAATTTATTTTGAATTTGATCAATATCGGGTCTAATCAGTTTTGGGTCTAATCGATTTCAAGTCTAATCAGTTTTGCATCTAATCGGTTCCGGGTAAATCCAGTTCGGATTCAATCACATTAGGATCTGAATCGAGTCTGAATACATTCGTTTTGATTTTGGTTTGGTTCAGTCCAGATCATTTTGGGTGTTCAGTTATAATTCGGTTCTTCAATTTTTTGATCATTTTCCGTGTTATTCAGTTTGGGTTATCGGGTCCGGGTATGTTTTGCCAAGTCAACTTAAGAAGCTCTTTCATACTATGAATTTGTTTATTATACATTAATTACACTATTTGCTTAGAATAAGAGAACAAAGTAAATGCACCTCAACTATCCAACACAATTTCAATATACCTCATGAAGGTACCATTTATAAATACTTTTTCCCTCGTGACCACCAATATAGCCATATGATGCAGATAGAATTCCACCCTCGATGCAATCACCAGTGAGTGATAAAAAGTTCAGGCTGGGTGGAAGGGCTGCACATGGTTCATATTAGCCAAACTTCAGCATAATAACCAAGTAATCATAACATCTAAGTCAATAACAATTAAGTTGAAAATAACAATGTTACAAGTACAAGGGTTTAAACTTTGAACGACTTAGGATCCCAAGGTCTTGCAGGTAACTAATTACCCACAGGTTTTCATCAATTATTATTGGATAATTTGTTTTACACTAATACTTCTAGACTGAAATTTTCTATAGGAAATAAGGCATAGATTTACTAGTTTGCAAAGCAAAATTTCTTCGGAACTCAGATTTTGAACAAGACATACATTCAAGAGCACCAATGTAAAGCACCCCAGCTAAAAGATGAGAATATTGTAACTATATGATAAAAGTCATAACTCAAAACAATATCAGTTGAACATACTTTCAATGTCTTTTTCAGATAAAATATAAGACGGTTCGCCAGCATCGCCCTCTGGAGACATAGGAGTAAATTTTGCAACAAGAAAGTATCCAACAGCTCCCAATGGTATTCGGAATGCCTAAGAGAAAGGCATCATTTCAGTGGACACAAACAACAGAGCTGATATTTAGATACAACAACAACAACAACAAAGCCTTATCCCACCAGGCTTTTCTGATACTGCAAAGCCTTATCACAAACAGCAGAGCTGATATTTAGATATCACAGACTAATGTTTTCACCTTTGCAATTTTGGATGTGCTCAATGATTCAAGATCTTTCTCACTGTCAAATGAGGGTGAACAAGTTTTGAACCATTGAACCCTACTGGACACTTCAGTTCCTCCTGTAACAATACCAGTTACTGTGATTTTGCTTCCTTCCTTCAGTTCTCCAATTATTTTCAAATTTGTTACTTTCGGGGGAGCTGCCATAGTGAACAACAGGAAAAGGATTAGCCCCTAATATTCCATACAGATCATCTTCATGAATTGAAACTTTATGCACGTCAACATGTTATATGAACTGTGAAAAATCAAACCTTTCTTAGTAATCGGAGACACAATTGATGCAGATTTTCCCTCCTGGCCTGCAAATAAAGGGAGAAACAATCAGCATTCCCAAAATCTAATAACAGCTTATAGAAATAAGAAAATCAAATAATGTACTGAATGTCAAGCATATTGATTCTTGCCTTCAAAGTTAACAGGTACATATACAAAAGCTAAACTGCGCCCAACGTCCTCCTTCGTCAATGTATATTCATTTGTACCAGTTGAGACTGACACAAATTCCCTATTCCAGACAAGAAAGCTTATAGTATAAACAAATTTTTAGGAGTGCAAGACATTTTCATCAAGTAGATATCACAATACACTCTAGAAAGAAAACGTCTTGAAGATTTTTGTATTAAAATTCAATTAAAATAATAGGCTAAGGTTCCTATTTTGGCTAGATAGATTTCCCTTGGTTCAAGAATTTAGTATTTTCATCCATTTGACCGCAGAGTGTCTTATTAATACAGAGTATAGCCACTTGGAGCAGAACAATGAAGGAGTATAGAGTAATGGCGGGTCTTACATCTCTAATATACAAGGAAAGAGTGCTAACCTGGTTTCATTATCTTCACGCAACCATTCAAATTTGCTAGGACCTTCCCTACCACCAAAATATTTTCCAACTCCCTTAATGACATTACCTTCAATAAAATCTCCAATGAAGTGCAGCCCACTGACAGAAGGGGAAGCTATCAATGCATAAAAAACAATATTCTTCAGATGACCTAACACAGTGAACCAATAAATGACCTAACCCCAACCGAACCACACAATGATTTCTCTCAAGGTGGAATATGCAGTAAACTAAAGAGATATCACTTGTTCCTATTATGTGTGATCTCCTCTATGAGTTACATACTTGAGGTATAAGAAAGAAAATTAAAATGGAAATATAGAGGGAAGACACTACATAGTACACGATGAATTGTTAAAATATATCACTTGTGATTTATTGAATTAGAATGATTGTCATCGCTTGATGCTAAAGAGATGCCATTGGTTGAAATACCCGAAGTATTAGTTACAATATATTGATCAAGGTGTGGTCTGCTATATGGATTAAGCTTATGCAGTGCCATTTTTCATATTAAGATTTGAGAGGCATTGTCTCTATAAGGTAAGTACTTGCAAGGTCTAAAAAAACAAAGTAAAATGGAAAGAAAGAGGCATGACACTACATTGCAGGTGATGAATTGTTTAAATATAATGACTACAGTTCACTGATTTGGTTTGATTTTCATAGCTTGAGCATTGCATGCATCTAACAAAGTCTGTGCAGGTTAGACTGGTCAAGTAGTTGTCCATGTTCATTTTAACAAGTGGCTATAATTTAACCCAAAAAACGACCAGCATGTATGTAGCCGACAATTAGAACAGATCACTCCTAGTAAAATGTGGATAAACACATTACAGCTTGTAATGGTCATTTTAATTTACCACCAGCGCAACTCAACCAATCCAGCCATGCACACTCTTTCCCCTTGAGCCTGCTATACTTAGCAGTTAACAGCATCGATTTTATATCAAGAAACATAACTGAATGGAACCCCCCCCCCTCCCAAAGACATAAAAATGAAAAAAGCATGTCCAGCCCTTTTGTTCAAAGTGTACGAGACCTTAAGGAATTGTTTAGTATTACATTTCAATTTTATGAGATTAGAAGACACTCATGGAAAAAAGGCGGATGATCAACTAAACTTTCTAGCGAGCAACATAACATGTTGCATTGACATTTGGCAACTATTCATCAAATGAGAAAGAAATCCCCACAAAGAGGACATCTATGCTTGAACCCGTACCTGCTCTAACATAATCTGTTATTGCATATTGTGGTTCCCCTTTAGAGCCTTCTTCAGTAACGGGGGTGTACATAAATACCATACACGAATCAATGTCATCAATATTCAGTTGGTATTCATCACCCTCAGCGCCAACAATGACCACGGGGCTGCTATTCCATTTTTTCCTAAGCCAACTGAAAATCAAGAACATTATGTGGTAGATTTAGTGGGTTTAAGGGTGTGCTTTGCTTGACTTGTGGGGTGTATGGGGAAGGGTACTCCCACTTCAATATAAGGGGAATGAGGAGAGGAAAGGAAATTCAGGCACCCTCCCCTACATTCAAAACAAACAAGGGGAAAGGATATGTTTCTCACCCCTCCCCTATCAACTAATCACAACCTACAAAAATGTAGAATCTGATATTTCATAGGTAGAAAATTTAATACAACATTACAACTATCTCACTTTGAAACACTTTTCCCAGGAGTACCACCACACCAGGCAACTTCTGCAAAACCCTTTATTATGCATCCCTCAACCAGATCCCCAAGTGCTTCAATTCTTAATACTTTTGGACAGCCAGTTCCTTCACGAAAAACAAAATGGAAGTAATAATTGAATCGGCCCCCAAATGATTAAGTTGCACAACATATTTATCCACAAGTGTGCTATTTTTTCATGTTCTACACCCATAGTGTCTACCACATGGTTGTTATGGGGAAAAAAACATACCGCGGGATACTGGATACGATATTGCAAAAATGGTGGGATATTCCATTTCTCCTAGGACAGGAGTGCACTCCACTTTCAGAATCCTGCCAATGTCTTCATGTTTTGGCCAATAGACCTGATTGGTATGGAGTTAATAATAGGACAAGCAACAGATACAGCCAACCAAGAAAAATCCCATAAAAGGGGCCTGGAAGGGTGGGTGTATGCAACCCTTACTTACCCCTACCTAGGAAAAGTAGAGGCTTTTTCTTAATCAATAAATAACAAAAAAAGTAAATAAATAAACAGACAAGTGAGACAACCACTCAAAACAGGAAAAGAAGATATTACCTCTCCTACGGCTTCAGATATTTCCACGAAGTTGTTAGGAGTTTTATCTCCTATAAACCATTGGTATTTCAAGACTATTTCTGACGCGCTAACATCAGTTTTGTCTTTAGAGAACTTAAAGTGGCAGTAGCAAGCATCTTCTTCAAATGGGGGATCTATAAAAGCTTCTTTGAGGGAGTATCCTGGAGGAAGCTGTTCCTTCCATTGCTCGAGCAAAAATTGAAATGTCGAGTCTGAAGAAAACACAAAAAACTATTCAAACACAAGAAAAGTAAAGGCAAAGTTACCAAGGGGAATGGAATTCCTTTAGGTAGCTTCTGGATTTTCAATTTTAGACAGTATACAAACACCAAGTCACATATATGTAAATGTCAGTCATCAGCACATACTATATAGAGATACAAAAGTTTCTCTTTTAGCTCCTTTGATCAGTGAATTTAAAATTTCAACAGTTGAGGTGTAGTTCATAAAACTAAAAGGTACAATTCAGAAAACAAATCTTTGAATCAAGATGCTAAAACATGCAGGCTCTTAAGAACTCACCTATAGCATGATCAGGACGACAGAACTCCCAGCCACCTCTGATGCACAAAGCAGTGTGAGCAGGATAACGTTTGGCAAGTGCAATTTCCTCTCGAGAGAGATCTGCAGGAATTATTAAAAAACATAATTCCTTTATATATAAAACAAATTTTTTTTATCAATAGCAGATCTAGAGAAAGGAACCTATTACTATCCCAACATAAAACAAACAAGTGCATGAGAGAAGTTTTAATACGCTGAAATTTCTTGAGTACCTCTGTCATTAAACTTCTTTAGAGTTGGACCCACAAGCAAAATTGACATGGCTTCAAGATGAGACATCTTAAGAATAGGATTCTCCTCTATACGTAAATGCTGCAACTCATCAAGAAAAAAAAATCCAGGTATACTGATTGTATAGTACAACAATATTCTATTTCTATAAGGAATTACTCTACCATTTATCAGAAGCTTGGACCATATTATTGGCATTATCCTCAATATGGAGATGAAAGCTAAATCACAAAGTTACATATTTTTCCCCCATTTATAAGTAGCTTATGCCATATTTGTTGGTCAATGAATCCAACCCAATAATAAAGGCTAAGTTGGAATGATGGAGATAAAGGTTAAGGGAATGTTTCTCTGTGCTGGTGTTTATTGACTTATTGTTGATAAACAATTTTTAACTTATAAGCTGCATATAAATCAAATATTCGTACGTGGAAGTATAATGACTTAAATGATAGATAAGTCATTTGCAAATATTCATAAATGGTGAGAAACATTTTTGTAATTAACCTGGTCAAATGGAAAAACAAAAAAATGGCTTAAAAAAAGTAGCTAAGACCTACTTATTTTTTCTTATAAGCAGCTTATAAGCACACAAAAACATATCATCAGCTGACTTATAAGTGAAGAACTGCTTATAAGCAATTTTGACCAGCTTATAAGCACAGAGAAATAGCCACTAAGTCACAAATTTAAATTTCTCACATAATTTTGCTTTACTTGGAGCATTTGAAATTTGGTTGCAAAAAAGAATGGATACATTAATCAAAATGTGACATATTATCCAAACTGATTTGCTAAAATGAAGAGAATTTTAGGACAACCTAAAAAGAAAAGTTGGAAGAAAATTTTAAAACAAATGAAGTATTCAATTCCTTACATCCTTAAGACCATAACTAACCTCTAAAGAAGGTAAGTGTGGAAACCCTTTTAAAGTTGATATCTTGTTCTTGCTAGCCGCTAAGACCTGCACAAAATGCTATAGTGTTATACATGTTGCTTAAAATGCAAGAAGCAACCAAAACTCAAACCATCAAATCAGAAAACAGTGGGTTGGTCGTGAATTCGTGATAAATGTAAGAAGCCAGAAGCATCACATCATTATGCGTATCAAACAATAAACAACATCACTATGCATATCAAAAACAACAAACCTGCAATCGAGGTTGGCTTGCCATTGAAAGAGATTTTAACTTATTCTGGGCAACGGAGAGGAACTGGAATTTCCCAAAGGAGAGAAGTTAAAATAATAACTCGTACAAACTAACTTATAGTAATTAATAACTACTGATAGTAATTAATAATGAAGTGATCTATAGTTTACCTCTAAATTAGGAAGCTCGGGAAGGCTTTTCAATGATAAAATTTGATTCCCGGCAAGATAAAGTTGCTAAATTAATAAATGGGTCATTTTAGATGCTTATAAAAACAATGGCATACATTGTAAAGATAATGTTCATATTGAATGGACCTTGAGAAATGGCTACCTGAAGGGCTTTGCAATTCTCTAGTGGTTTAAATCCTGGACCTTTGAAATCATTGAAGCTCAAGTCAAGAACCTAAATATGGCAATACAATGTAAAATATAAACATTTTGGATCCATTGGAAACAGATGACAAAAGTTTGTTTGAAAAACTTTACAGGTAGAATCATTTTTCTCAATAGAACTTGGTAGTAAAGAATATTTTTGATACAAACCTTCACCCGCTTTAGTACTTCAATACCATCCAAGGCAGACAAGAGGTTGTCTCTCAGATAAACAAACTGCAACAAAACAAATAAAGGAGTACTCATAGTTTCTGAATTTAATTTCCCCTAATGTCATGCTACTCGTATATGAATGAATCTATGCAACCCCTTCTCTATCCATCTAAAAGAGGATCACAATTCACAACCCCTTCTTATCAACATTACTCTATACATTGGGGAAGCTCATGCAAGGAATTAATGTCACTTCAATTCCTTCATAGTACAAGGTAAAAAGAAAGCCAAAGCAAGTGAGCATTGTAATTTAACGAAACGGTGTGCATGTGATCGAAGCTAGATATACTCAGAATATGAAGTATGGAACAGGTTGTGCATGTGGTATATTCAAACATAGATGACTGTCGAATGAAGGACTACATCTTCTGGTAGTAAATTGGTACTAGTTGATCTTGCAGCAGATTGGCCCAAGCAACTTTTTTTCATTCATAGGTGTCAAGTTTAAACTTTGTACTCTAAAGGAAGCTTAAGTTACCTCTAAACTGGGTGATAAGTTCAGCCCACCATTGTTGAGATTACGAATCCTGTGACCTCTAAGGTCCAGCCTCTAGTGATAGAAAATCAAAGAAATTACTGTCAGGAGATATTTAAAGATATGAATGAAGATAGATAAAACAAATCACAAAAATGGAAAAAAAAAAAAAGTTTAAGCAAAATACCAATTACCAAACTGGATGTCCTAAAAATCATCAGGGAAAACTGTGTACGTTGAGATTAAATTCATTCTTTCACTTTACTAGAAGGTTGTCGTAAATATTCCAAAAACAAACATCTTACACTTTTATTAGTCTTTCCTATAAAGGTTCTTCTTCCTCTTTTTAAGATACATTTTTCAGCCTTTTATTATTCCATTTGCATTCAGACATCATCATTTCATATAAATGAAAAACAAAGACCAAAAGATTACAATATACTAACCAAGCCTTGGGAAAATATTCAAGAAGCAAAAATTTCCATAATTCAAAAAACTGTCTACCATTTGATTTAGTATTACATAATCATACTCCATTATTTTTCTAAAAGGGCTTGACAACGCTTATATTGAACTTTTGGATTGCAAAAAGTGAAGTTCATATGCTGATTGAGCGTGGATTAGCATAGATGTAAGGTACAGAGCACATCTTAGCACAACCTGCAAATGTGATAAACACTTCTTATAAGAAATGGCCAAAACTTGTATCGAAAGTCATGAAGATGAACTGCAAATAGATCTCATACTGAATGGGATATAAAGTGATTCAATAATATGCTAATAACAGAATTGCTTGGGTGAAACTGAAAATATCTTATCCAAAGCAATCTTCTGCCTAAATGTGTGAGTGGCTTCCAGAATCAGATGATATTCTCCACTATCATTTGGAGAAGGAAAAGATTCTATGAATATTCTGGCCTTCTAAAAAATAATTATATCAATGCAGTACAAAAATTATTCTCAAAGATTTGAAAAAGATCATAAAGGCACACAAAGCAATGCCTCATAAAAAACATCCAGCGTGCATCTGAAAAAACTATGAAACAATAAAATAAACCCCTTTTAAAAAAGAAACTGAATTGCATCCATAAAGATCAGTTCCTACAAAATGATATATAAGATCTTTGGCTCCGGTGTTGAAAGTTGAAACAATGGCAAGGAATTCCCTATTAAATAAGTCCAAGCAGACGTACAATCTTTTTCCCTTAATATTCCATTTATGCACACAAAAACACAACACAAGGAAAACGTAAATAAATTCAATCATGAAACCACTGGCTGAAAATATTACCACATCATCACCAGCTTTAATCTCCACTTGAGGAAGCATAATAAGACGTGAATCCCAGCTTCCAGTAGCTCCAGCTTTCTTACGGTTAGAAAACCCTGAGCTTCTCTCCAATGATGTCGATGAAGACCTAGTCCTAGATCCACTGTTAAGTGAAGGTAAACGTCCCCCCGGAGATAACAACTTTGGAGCTACCTTTCTAATTGAGCCACTACTTTCCGTGCTGTCAAATGACGTCGGCTCGGGACTCCTAAGAGAAGTTGAAGGAGATGATGATTTAATTGAAGCCTTCTTTATAGAGTCTTTTTTGAATGCCTCAGAACTGGATGAAGTTCTCAGAGTTTTAACAGGCGGTAGAGGGACTGACTTTCTAATTACCGGTGTATTTGATTGTGTAAAGGATCTGACATTTACAGAAGGCATAGAGCTTCTTCTGATTTCAGGAAGAGATCGCCTAGTGGGATCTGACATAGAGGATGATCCCTTTTTAGCAACAACGGGACTTGCATTACTCGTAGACCTCTTGGTAATTGAGGTCGGCTGTTTTTTAGGAAGTCCACCAGTGCTATTCCTTCTGGCAACTGGGGTAGATTTTGAAGCACTACTAAGGGTAGATTTTGTTAATGTTGACAGCCTGACCCCACTAGAACTAGTATCAGCATCATTCATTGATTCATCTTCCTTATCTAGACCAAAATTCTTTCTTAAATTCTGTTTCACATTCTTAGTAGATTTAATACTCTCAGTGGATGGATGTTTATCTGGCTTGTCAACAAAATCCTCAGCCACAGTCAGTTTCTCTAACTTTGGACCTTGCGACTCTTCCAAAACATCCCCATTCGACCTTGCAACTGAATCATCCATTCTGGTGTGCCACTGTAGTTGAAGAGAAACAATATTTTCAACAAAAGTTTTCGGGGAGGGAGCATACGAATAAATGCATGACAACCATCAAAAAATTTAACTACTTAAGTAAAATACTTTTTAATAAGTTCAAAGAAAGTATCCATGAAGTAATATGCTAAAGAAAATGAGGGAAAAATACTCCATAATTTCCCTACTAAAAGGACTATTATTCCACATTTTACATGCCATGTCATTTTTTACAAAGCCATTTCCAGTTTTGAAAGTTGCAACAACAAATGCATCTCATGATTCATAATTTGAGCAAAACACATTTTGATAAGCTAAAAATGAATGAATTAGATCCAGAATAAAAAATGCACATGCCCACATCAATTTTTTTCCACATCCGGGCAATTTAAATAGCAGCACTGGACACAAACGGAGCAAGTAAAACGGCCGGCGGCTCCGTACAACCGTACATCGGCGACGCCGGGATCTGGCGCGCAGAGTGACAGTGGAAAGGCACTTACCTAACTGCGTTTACTTTGGGGTTTCGCAGGAGGAGGAATCGTTGGGAGCAGATCATCCATGGAGAGAAAGCTTTCAAAGCGTTACAAGAAAAAATGCTGCAGAGAGATAATATGATGATTAAATGAGTAAATGGAGGGAGACTTTGCCATTATTCGAAAAACTTTTTGTCTCTCAAATGCGTAACCGCTGTCTGCAGCTTTATTCATTTTAAGGCAATAAATATATCCACTCCAACCCCCACTTTCAAGAAAAAATATACTCCGGGTACTCCTTAAGTAATACTCCGTATACTTCTTCTATCCTAAATGAATGTCAATGTCATTAATATGGTTGTTCGATGATTTTTATTTGTTTGTGTATTTTATTTATCATTTAATAAAATTAAATATTCTTGTTATCTTTTGTTTTGTAGAATTTTTTATATATTTATGAATGATGTAATTTGTACTTTTTATTTTTATGCTAATTTATAACTAATATGATTCTTAAAATGATAAGATTTTACAGGTTGTTTAGAGTGTGATATCCATTGTCGGACGGAGGGAGTACTCCGTAAGTCATACTCTCTTACTCTTATTAATATGTACTTATTGCTTATTTTTATTGAAATTAGATCAAATTATATTAGAAACAGCTTTAAATATAAATATAATCATATTAGTACGTACTCTAATGGGATAATCATATCGGGTGAAGAGAACATGGCTAAGTCTCAAGTTCGATTCCTGACAATTGCAATGGGAGACAACGATGGTAAGCATAGAGTCTTTGCCGGTACCAGGTGCAGGTCCACTCTTTGTCACCAATCTGCCATCAAAGTCCAAATTACCTTCTTTCAGTGACTGTCTGATGGAATTGAGAAGACGCTCGAGGATGAGGATCATCATTTATAAATACTAAGTCCCAAATAAATATAATTTTTTAGTCTAAAGAAATCATGTTTATTTAGACCACATCTAAAGCGTGCTCGACCACCCTGCCCAATGTGTAACAATATCCAAGTTGTTCGTCTGCACGGATGAATACGTGGATAGATTTGTTTCGTTTTTTCATGTCAAGCTAGTATCTTTGGAGGTGGAGACGACATGGTATCATTTTTGGGTAATGCTAGAGTCACAAATCAAATATTCATAAAATGCACAAACTTACCCAATGTATATGTAAAGTAATGGTCTCAAATAATTTAAAAATAAAAATTTAAATACACAAATGATAAGTTTCTACATTTTGTGAGTGTTTTGTTTCGCATGGTATCATTTTTTGGGTAATGCTAAAGTCACAAATCAAATATTCACAAAATGCATGAATTTACCTAATTTGTAAAGTAATGGTTTCAAATAAGGGAATTTCTTCCATGCCTTTACTAATGAAGGGGCATGGATGTCCCTCCAATAAATTCTAGCCATGTGGACTTTTTAATCATATAAATAAATAAAATACTCAACATCATTTTAAATTTTAAAAATTACATAATAACATCATTTTTTTCCTTTTACTTATCTAAGGCTCTTTTCTTTTGAATGAAAATTTATTTCCAACATTTTTCAATTCTCTTCAGTTTTTTCAACCACTTCAAGTTTATTCCGATAACAACTTAAAAAATTTATTTATTTTTATTTTTTAATAATATTCCTGTTACATTAAATATAATTATAATTATTACTATTGCTACTATTGTCATTATCTAATTAAAATAAAATAAAGAACTAAAGTAATAGCACAATTTCCATATAAAAAATATTTCTATTGTCCCAAAAACATATGCGGAGTATTAGTTATCATTATAGAGTCAACGTAATGCGGAGTATTTGCTTGTACTAGTTGCTTATACTTGGTGCTTTATCTGTGTTATAATGTGTTCCCTTCCATATTTTTGTGCAGGTGGAGCCGGGGGTCTCTTGGAAACAGCCTCCCTACTTCCGAGTAGGGGCAAGGTTTGCGTACACACACCCTCCCCAGACCCTACTGATGTGGGATTCAACTGGGTTGTTGTTGTATAGAGTCAACGTAAAATATTAATGTTAAATGAATTAATTTATTCTATATGCATTCCTCTTTGTTATTTTGTAATAATCCATAACTCCTTTTATTTGTTGATTGAGATAATGTTAAATTATTTATGCCAATTTTTGGTTTAAATAAGATTAATGAAAAATTAGTATCACACCTGTGCATTGCACAGCTCCATTTATATTATTAAATTATATTCGGATCATTATTGAAGAATAAAAATTAATATATATGGAGTAATATAAAATAAAGTTCAATAAAGGATTGAATATGAAAATTTTATCTCTATCATAGTGGAATATGTACTACTAATATTGATGAGTGTTTTTATAATAAAATATATATTTCATCCGTTGATTTATTTTCATTTATACTAAAATATACTATGTTGAATATTTACTTCTTGCCATTTTTATATGATATTTTTATACTAATAATTAATTTCTACTCGTTGATTTATTTACATTTATATAAAAATTAAATATGTTGAATATTTATTTCTGAATATTTTCCAAAAATAAACCTTATTGCAAGGCTATTTACTAAACTATTTATAGAAATATATACTAAAGAAAAGACACCTCAAAGTGAGATAAGAATGTCATTTAAAAAAAAGGCCAGTGGAGGTAAAAGTTTAAGAAAAAAGTCAATAAGGACCTACACAACGAAACACCCCACATAATAAGCTCATTATATAATATTATTCATTTCCCTTCTAGAATCCTTGACCGTGACTAATAAAAATATTTATATTTATTTATTAATTAAAATTCATATATAACATATTTTATTATAATAAATCTAGATCATCCCTAGAAACTTTGACCGGGATTAATAAAAGTATTTATATTTATTTAATTATAAGAGTCTATATACAACATATTTTCTTAAAATAAATCCAGACAACCACTAAAACCTTTGATCATTATAAATAAAAATATTTATAATTATTTATTTATTTATTAAAGTCCACATGTAACAAATTTTTCCTAAAATAAATTTAGACCACCCGCTATAATTAAATGATGATGGTGTTAATCTCAATATATAATAAGCTCTTTATATTAAAAAATCCATTTATAACAAATTTTTCTAAGATAAATCTAGACCTCTCCATATACAATAAAAAGCATATCTATGATGAAAAAAATCCTAATAATATTATGCATTTCCCTCCTAGAACCTTTGAGTGTGATTGATAAAAATATTTATATTTATTAATTTAGTTACTAAAATTCATATGTAACAACTTTTCCTAAAATAAATCTAACCATTTCTAGAAACTTTGACATTGACTAATAAAAATATTTATATTTATTTATTAAAGCCCATATATAATAAACTTTCCTAAAATATATCTAGAGAACGCCTATAAATTTCAACCGCGATTAATAATAATATTTATATTTATTTATTAATTAAATTATAAAGTCCACATATAACAAATTTTCCTAAAATAAGTCTAGACCTCTCCATATATAATAAAAAGGTTTAACACATCTTTATTAAAGTCCATATATAAAAATTTTTCCTAAAATAAATCTAGACCAACCCCTAGAAACTTTGAAAATGATTAATATATAGAAAGTATTTATATTTATTTATTAAAGCCCATATATAAAAAGATTTCTAAAAATAAATCTAGATTGCCCGTAGAAATTTGACCGTGATTAATAATAATATTTATGTTTATATTTATTTATTAAATTCCGTATAAAACATTATATTCTTCCCTAAAATATATCTAAACCTCTTCATATATAATAAAAAGTCAACACATCCATGGGCGGGAAAACTGGTCAAAGAATTCACCTCTTTCTAAATAAAGTATAGATATTAGTACATGGTTATTGGCATTTAAATTAAAGAATAAGAAATAAATGGTTTAAGATATCGGTCTGGTTCTAGTAACACCGGAGAACGGTGCCACTCCGATGCCACTGAGTTTTTGGGGCACCTCTGGTGCTTCGTTCGTAAAATTAACGGTTCCTACTATCTTACTCACCCCTAAACCTCCCACCCTATCCCTACCCATGCACACCCACGTAAACCCCCCACAAAATGTGTGGCTATCACATTTTGTGTGGGGCTTACGGCGAGGTTGGGATGGGGTGCAGGGTGGAAATAGAGTGGGAGGTTTAGGGGGTGGGTTAGGGAGATAGTAACCGTCAATTTTACTATCTAGTGTCAATTTTACTATCTAGAGTGGGGGGTTTAGGGGGTGGTTTAGGGGGTGCAAGGTGCCCAAAAACCGCACCACTAGTGTCACCCTTTTCCAGAATTAAGAAATAAACATGTATACTAATTTTCCGGTAGTCATTTTCCGTTTCTTCTTCCCTCTCCCCTCTGGGGCATCAATCCCTCCCTCCATCGCCGCCATCTCAAAGCTTTCTTCCTCATATCGCAAGCGAATCTTCACTAGAAAGGCCTGAATTCTTGGCCATGTATCCTTTCAGGCCCAACCTCCTGAACACCCTCAGATCCATGAAATACCTCCAGAGAATGCGATTCGTCTCCGCCGATCGGGACATCGCCGCCGCGGCTCGCGGCGTCGAGAAGGATCGGGAAGATCAGAAAGCCTTGGACGACGGAATCGCTCACTTATCCATCAAATCTCTGTACAAGGTCACCAATATGGAAGACGAGGTGCTTCCCCTATTACTCTCTTCGGCAATCAATTTCATCGCCTTCGCCGGCAAAAACCAGGACGAGGTCCAAATATCGCTTCCATTCAAGGCCGCGGATAATTCCGTGAAGGATGCGAATCTCTTCGTCAAGATCGTAGATCCGAAAAGTCCGCCGTCATTCACGATGGTAGATCCTCTCTTTGAGGCGACGCAATTGGCTGAGATGATGACTTGTATGCTCGGGATGGTTTTGTCGAATGATCAGACTGTAGTGGAGTCTGTTCAGGGCGGCCAGACTCTGCTGGTGATGACGAGGAAGAAGGACCAAGAGGAAGTGCTCAACAGGGCATTGCAGAAGAGGCTGAGGCGGTTCAGGGACAGGAAATTGATGGGGAAGAAGTATTTGGAGCACATGTTGGAGCCATTGAAGAGTGTTTGAGCTGCTCTGAATTCTAATACAGAGAATGATTGATCCGTGTTCTTCGTCCCTGGTTTTTATGGTTAATTAATTACTAGATGTAATTTCTTCTTGATGTAGGAGAGTTATATCCTTTGATTTGAGATTATTACCCTAAGATTTTTGGACTGTCTTAAAGTATGAGCTGAGTTGAGCTAAGAAGAGAACAGTTAAGCTGAGTTGATTTTTGGACTGTCTTTGTTGAAAAAAAATTCTACTTTGCATCTCATTTTCTGTTCTCTTGTTTTATTTTTCCAATCAATTATTGTTGATAGAATAAAATATACTCTGTATTTTACAAACATGATGGTCTAGATGAATAAAATGTGGTCTAGATGGCATGGGGAATGCCAACTTTTATAAAGAAGATGTTTTTTTCTAATATTATGGTGATATAAAACTGTTTAGTATATGAAAAAATTCAAGTTTTAAATATCTTTGAACAACACTTTTTCACTACTAATCTTTTAAGCTGAGTCGGCAGATGAATTTGGCGGTGGCTCCATTATTCACTGTACCGCCAGGATTGAGTCCCGGTTTGCTCAATTCACCTGGATTCTTCTCTCCCTCTCCTCAGGTAATCTATTTAAATATCCAATTAATCTCAGAGTTTCCTGATTCCTTTGTGTTTGATTTTTAGAGATAGCCCAATTTCCTTGAAAAAGAAATGATTTTTATTGTGTTTCAATTAGGTTGATCAGAATTATAAATGAAATGAAATTACAGCACTGTTAAAGATTTAAGGGATCCTGGTGAATCTTTTCACTAATTAGTTTCTGAAGTGCTTTAGCCTTCATTTAGTTTTTTGGGGGATTATGATAAATGTTGAGAGATACTGCCTACAGGCATTTTCTGTGAAGATCCTCAATGGAGCAGGTGATTGTCATAATGTCATCAGCTTTTGGTAGTTTGTCATCCTGATTCCTGAGCCAACATGAGAAGTGCCATGTCAACTTTGGAGTGTAAGCTAATTGTTAAGTAGAGATCAGCAGTTAAGTAGTGACAATACTGATTAGAGGAATACATGAATAAAATTCTAACACTAGCCTGTAATCTATTCTATTATGAAGCTTTGAGTGTAGAAGGAAAATGACCAGATTGCTTAGTTTGCAAGAAGTAGCTACCACCATCTCTAAGGTTATTACCCGGGATAGCTTCAGTCCCTAAAAGTAGCATGAAGTACAAGAATAGACATATTATGAAAAAGATTATTTTTAGGTCATTGTGAATGAGTTGCAGAAAGAGATCATATGAAGCAACATAGTAAAGAATAGAAACAAGACAATCCAAGTTCCAGAATACAAGAACATAGGAAAGAATAGGACAATGTTATAGCATAGAGAATATGAGCAACCAATCAAAACTAGCAACAAGAGCTAAACATGCCTTTCTTTTCATCTCTTTAAGCAAATCCTCAACACCTGTTCTCTGAGCACCAATAGTCCCCAGTTGCCTCTGCAAAGAAAACACAGCAACAACTCAAAAAAGAATGAAATAACAAAATAAAACAGAGCAAGAACTATGTATGTCTACCTAGCATTAGACCCAACTTGCCTATGACAAGTGTTCTCCTTTTACATGAGTATGTGAATCTTATATGACTTTTGGACTTTACAAAACACACACCAATTTGCACAGCCTTCTACTTCTTCTTTAAGATCATGTAAGCTAAAATATGAAGTTCTATCCAGATCTTTGATTGGCTGCTTCATCTCTCCCACAAAATGAGATCTGCTACCTTGGGGAGAAAAAACTCAGGTGTGACTTTGCTCTAATAAACGGTCTTTTATGTCCCCTCTTTGCCTGGAAAATGTTCAGAGGGGTGTGGGTGCCACATTTTGAAACCTCAAAAACTTTAGAAATAAGTTTTGAAAATAGAGTGAGTATTGTTGCCAATTTCCCAAACCACAAGAAGCACCGGAGTTATTTGGCCTTTTTTTTACTCATAAACTAAATCATGGATGTATAAAGCAAAGCTGATAGCCAATTTAAAATAAAAAACCTAGTTATATCCCCCTACCAAATATCATTAGGTTGATATGAAATAGCTAAAATATGTTCGGTCCACATGATTTAAGACTGAATATATATATTTATTCTACATTCAAATCATGTCTTTGTAGTGTTCCGGAAGATCAATGAAATTTACAAGAGCTTTATAGTAAAAAAATTTAAATACATTCAAACAACACCAAAGAGTTTGCTATGTTAAAAAGCAAGTGACAATTTTAATTTCTCTTGATTAACTGCACTCCCAATATCTAATCTGTTTGGAGTTCGAACCCACATCTCTTATGCCATTGCATAAATGCTCCACCTGTTGAGCTAATAGGTTTTCTTATGTATAGGGTAGACTACAGATTAATTCTCTACGGACAATTTTAGATTAATTATGTCAAAAAATTGAGTAAGGAATAGGTCATGGCAATTGGGTCAATCACTTCAGTTCCGGTTCATATCTTCTCAGTTCGGGTCTCTTTCGGATATATATTATAATCAGTTCGGGTCTGATCAGTTCGGTTTTGGGTTAAATTCGATTTGATTTTTTCCGGTTTTGGGTCGGTTTTGGTTCGCGTTTATATCCGTTCGAGTTTATATGGGTTTGGATTTATAGCGGTTCGAGTTAATACTGGTTTCAGATTAGATCTTTTGGTATTAGAGTTCCTAATGTTAGAGCAGAGGAAATGGGGCTGACGCACCTCGGCGTTAATCGTCGTTTGACGCCATTTGGGCGTTAAACACCGCCCCCTGGCAGCGTTATGGGGCGTCAGCCCCAACACATCAAACGTTTAACGCGACGCTCTCCACCCCCAACGGCAAAAAATGCTAAATTAGCCGTTAAACAAAAAATTATAAATTTAAAAAATAATTAATAAATTCCCTCAAAACAAACCTATCACTCACACATCTCTCACTATCTTCTCTCTACAATTCTATCAAATATTCTTTCAAATATTTGATTATTTATTATAACTATTTATAAAATATATTTTAAAAATGAGATCATCTTAATCTGATGATGAAAAAAGAGTTCTCATGTATGCATATATTATTTTTCATAATATGATCGTAGAAGACAATGGGTTTGCGATTTGTCAATACAACTCGGATGAGGAGATGCCTATGTACGAAGAAAATCGACGAAGAAAAGAAACGAAGAAACCGCCAAGAAATTCGAAGCTGAGAGATTCACAATGCACTAACGGTGAATTTAATCGAACATATCTCCAGTCACTCGAATAATTAGTAATTTGTTTGTAGTGCTGTTTTTTTTATGGATGTAATTTTTTTTAATGAATGTATTTTTTTTATGAATGTATTTTTTTATGGATGTAATATTTTTTTAATGACTAATTTTTTTATGCACTATTCTCCTTCGATTATTTTAAATAATTAAATAATTAAAATTTATTATTTTAAATTTAGAAGATGTATATTTAAAAATGTAAAAAATGAAGCGCCGGTTTGAAGCCCCGAGGCTTCACGGGTATTTCCAGTGCCCTTAGCCTTGTGTGTAACTTCTCCTCCCTATGTGTAAAGGGAGTATATATACAAGTGTTAACAATACTGAACTAGTATATCAATTAATAAATCGGATTCGGTTCCGGATTATTGGGTCCGGGTCAGTTTTGCGAGTTGTAGTAAAGAAGAATGGAATTACATATCATTGATTGTTGAGTCTAATAAATTGGAGGAAAAAAAAGAGAATTTGAAGCCATCGCACAAGAGAAACAAAAATACTCAACTCCATTTTCTTCTTCTTCTTTTTTTTTAAAAAAATGCTAAAGCAGGCAAAACTGTAGATGTTGGAGAATAAAATAAGGAGTACGAGAAACGTAGCCATTGTCGTGTGGTAACTCTGAGTGAAGCACAACTTGTGTTGTGCTCCCACCACAACAACAAACAGGCTCGGCTCGTTCAAATGTGTACTGCTGCTATTACGGAGTATACTAGTTTTCTACCCCGTGCTTCGCACGGGCTCGTGTTATATGCGTGTTGTTTGTGCTTTTTAAATGTATATTTGATAGACAAAATAGATGAATACCAAGACGCAATGTGTTGTTCGAGTAGAAATAATCATTTTTATAAGTATGTTAGTTGTCATTTTTTAAGTAACTACAAATTTAAGATATTCAGTAATGTTGTAGATATAGAAGCGAAGTCCCTTTGAATTAAAAGAGAAAAAGGAAAAGAAAAAAATGCAGCATTATAACCAAACTCCAAACTCTCAAGTTCTAACGACTACAACACGACAGTATCAATTATCTCAATCTAAAATAATGATTAAAGCAAAAACTGTCATCCAATAGCCAAACAAACTTGCAATAAAGGACAATCTGGTCAAAATTTGAGTAAAGATTTTGGTACCAAGGTGTAACAAACAGCAATTGTATATACATCCTCCAACTTCATCACCAATTTAGCCAAACTTAAGGCTCTTCGAAGCAAACCAAATCAGAATTAAACTACAAATAGAAGTTGCACAACCAAACAGAATTAAACTTTTACAATTAGACCTTGTCGGCAAAATACCAAGCTTTTTTTGTCACATGTTCAATATGTAATTATATATAGTAGACCAAAAAAAGTTGGGTTCCATGAAGACCGCAAATGATATTTGACAGCTAAACCCCAACACTAATAAAGATCTGTATTCATAGTTTGTAAAATCATATGATTGGGTCTGAAAAAGAGTAAATGAGAAAATGAGTAATTTTTCCGCCAAATGTCATTGATATTGAACTGCCAAGAGATATTATGCCTACTTTTACAACACAAACATTTCAGCCTTGAGTTAGAATTAGAGAAATAATTTTTTCAATAAAACTAACTTCAATTTCTTCATAAAACATGTAATATACTCCCTCCGTCCCGGAGTATTCGTCCAGTTTTGATTTTTGGAACTATTCATCTAAGCACTTTGACTCATCAAATTCTCTCAATGTGTAAGCCTAAATATAGTCATGGGTGATCTTGTTTGATTTGTCTTAACATATAGATTATTAATATATAATTGCTATAATTTTTTAATATACAAATTACAAGATAAAATGGATTAAAAGAGTGTATTGGATGGTGTGTAAAATGAAAGTGGACAAATACTCTGGGATGGAGGTAGTATGAGAGTAAATTCATTTAAAAGCTAGAATTCACTTTTGAAAATGAAAATACACACGTAATTACCACTAATCAAGTGTATCTTCTTCTCTTTTTTATTAGCACTTTGGTAAATGTAATTAACAAAGAATCTCATGTAGACCAAATTTTTTAAGGCAACTGATTTTGAATTATACTTCTTCTATTATGAACTTGAGGTTTTAGAGTTTTGGAGCATTTTCTTGGAATATCAAATCTAGGTTAATAAATTTGCTAATAAATTTGCACAGGGGAAGGTGTTTCATCATTCAGTCACTAAAGCATAGAAGCCTCTACCAAATCAATTATTCAATCAATAAGCGAATTAAATTCACCAACCTTAATTCTTTGTATAGCCAATATGCTCCGACCCCTCAATGGAACAACCTTGCTGTGCAAAAAAAATGGGAGTGAAAAATAATGAATATGTTGTTGAAGGAATGTGCATTATTTTCCAATAGAACATTTAAGTTTAGCGTTGCAAAAAATAATTTGACTTTGCCTTCTTATGAGAAGAGTGGTCACCTAATTAATAGGGAGGACTTGTTAGTAGCTTGTTCTTTGAGTAAAAAGAGAGAAGTGACTAAAACTAAGAAGTAAAATGATGATAACTTTCAACTCCTAATGATACTACATAACAACAGTGTACAGTTTTGGAAGCAAAACTACATTTTTAGCTACACATAGCAATAACAGTCTATGAACAAAAAAAGCTATAAATATAAAATCTTAACAAATTTGTCTAGATAGGTTGTAAAACGGGAGAGAATAAGGTAACAAAGATATTGAAAAATGGGAAAAACAATGAAGAATGTAAATTTTGTGATGATAGATCGCACCTTCCAAATTCTCATCTTCCGTATCGTAAGTATGGCATGATTTTTGAGTTCATTAATTTGCGGTTCCATCCTATACTTTTGAAGGTAAACAACACTTGGTGTTAGGTTCAGCCCAGTTAAGAAGTAGAAAAGAAAGGAAAATAATTTAATCAGAATAGACTACAATGCATGAGACAAAGGATTACATCATTGATTCAAAGTTTAAGGATTCTATGACCATACACACATTTCATATTTACCATAGCTAGAAAGAAAAAAATGAAATGAAATTGAATTATGAAATTGAAATGAAAAAAATGCACAAAGAAAGAAAAAGATGCATGAAAAATACCCGCAATTTTTTCCAGCCACCCTCATGCTTTTTTGGCTGGTATCATTGTGGGTTTTAACTTATTTAATAACCAATAAGCATGAAATTGATGATGGTTTTATATCTTTAAAACTTTGCCAAAGACGCGAGCGTTTACCTCCCTTTGCTGCCTGCTGCTACCCTTGGGTATTTAAACCAGAAAAGATGTCTTGAATATTAAAAGTGAGCGAAAAAGCTGCCAAATACTGCATATGTGCTCCTAAAATAGCACGAAAAACCAATTCCTCTCAATTTCCAAATGCAAACTCAATAAAATCAACACTCTCAATTTCATAGCTTCAAGAGTTTGATTCTAATTTCTTGAAGGAAGTAAATCTTTTATAACAAACTTATCGAGAGCCCCTTTTTGAAAAATGTATAAGCTTTCTAATTTAAATCAAAGCGTCGAAGAATAAAATAATAAACTTAAGAAAGAACCTGGAACTTAGATATGTGAAACCATATGCAGCCGCCTCCCTATCTTCTTGTCTGTTGCATGTATCCACAAATAATTCACACTCAACAATCTGATTTGTACAATAAATCTAAGTTTATGAGATTCATCAAACCCTGTAAAGTTCATGAATTAGACTTGATTAGAAGGAATCACTCCGTATTCTCAAAAGAGTGATTCAAATGCTTGAAAAGTACCACGGGAAACGTCCAAGGTGGAGCACAAAAAAGGAATACTGGCGTGTAAGACGATGAGGATTTGGTAGGAAGACGACGCTCCACCCGGCTTACTTTCTGATATGGAAACATCGCCATCGGAAAAATCTTCTTATAACGAATTAGACAAAGAAACATTGTCTTTTTAAAAATAGACCTTGTGTAATTGTAAAATTAGCAAAACGACAATTTGAAAAGTGAGACGTTTTGACCAATATCTACACTAATGGTAGACCACTAATAGCCACACTGACAATGAAGAGGTAAATTCATGCATATGATTTCAATTTCAGATTTTGTATTCCCCTTTTTGTTGATGAAAAAACACCATTATTTGGTGTTACCCTTAGTGGACATTTAAGAGAGAATTGATACTTTTTATATAGTCAAACTGACAATGAGGAGGTAAATTCTTGCATCTGATTTCAATTTCAGATTTTGTATTCCCCTTTTTGTTGATGAAAAAA
>OOIL02002582.1:274180-350576 GCA_900332095.2 Cuscuta campestris
CTGCATCCCCCCTTCATCTCTTTTCTAGATCTGGTAAGATCCATCAGATCTGGTTGACGGGAGAAGAAATTAAAGAAAAAGAAGGAAGAAGAAACGGAAAACAATGAAGAAGAAGGAAGAAGAAGACAGAAGAAAAAAGAAGAAGAAGAAAAAGGAAGAAGAAAGAGAAAAAATTGAAGAAAACAAGCAGATGACCGAAGAAGAAGAAAGAGGAGTAAGAACGAGGAAGAAGAAAAGGAAAGAAAAAAATGAAGAAGAAAGAGAAAAAGGAAGAAAAAGGAAGAAAAAGGAAGAAATGGACGAAGAAAGTAGCAGGGGAAGAAAGGAAGGAAGAAAGAAAAAAAATGAAATAGAAAAAGAAAACGGAAGAAGGAAGGAGAGGAAGAAGATGGGAAAAGGGTAGGAAGGACATTTCCTTTCTAAAAACTTTCTTAAAATAGAAACGGGAACTTTAATTGTGGACGGACTAAAAAGGAAAGTGAGAACTTTAATAATGGACGGAGGGAGTATAATTTTTACTCCGTATAATTTTTTAATATACAAATTACAAGATAAAATGGATTAAAGAAGTGTATTGGATGATGTGTAAAAATGAAAGTGGACAAATACTCTGGGACGGAAGTAATACAAATTAGAGTCATGCTAGAGACACAAATAATTTAAATAAAAATTACACAAACTTTTTATTTGTGCACTTTCTAAATTAATAAAATGTTACGGAGTACAATTTAACAATTAGAATTTAAATACAAAAATAATAAATTATAAAGTTTGTGTCCAAATTATTTATGATTATAGATAGCATTATTCTTAATGAAAGAGTAATGCTAGAGGTGGGGGTACCCTTTTTTTTTAAGGAGAAAAGCTTGGAAACAAATTCAAGAGGTAAATTTCAAAAAAAAAAAAAGAAGAAAAACTCAAGAAGTAAAGTGAGAAAAATTACATTTTTGAAGGGGTGGGAGAGAGATGGGTCTGGGCATCCGGTTGAGGAAAGGGCGGGGAGAAAGAAGAAGAGGAAGCAAAAACAAAAAGAAAAGGAAGAGGTGGAAGAAGAAACGAGAACATGGAGAAAAAGTGGGGAGAAATAAAGTGGAGTATTTGGGTGGAAGTATTTTTGAAAGAGTTTAGATGAAAAAGTAGAATGAGAATACCATTTCTAGACGAAAAAAAGTGCAATGTAAACATTATTTTCGGACGGAGGGAATACTTTATTAAGGGTATAATGGAAATTAAAATTCATTTAAGCACCTCCCATCCATTACCCACCGGAACATAAGAAGATGGCTCGGAATGTGCCTCTTAAGTCTTTATTCGTTAATTAATTTAAGGATCTAGGATGTGTTTTTAAAAAAATAGAAGGACGTGTGAGTCTTTACAAAAAGTTTATGTCACTTGGGAGTAATTTTTATTTAAGAAATTGGGAGAGAGGGAGTGAGAACTGAGAACATACCCTAAAATTGAGTTTGGATTTATCATTATTACTTTCTGATAGTTTTAAGGAAGTGTATGTGAACTGCAAATGAGCCACGTCTTAAATTTTCTCTTATTTTAAGTTGGGTGCAACGTCCTCAAGTCACCGAGTTTTAATTTTTCACCAAATCTAATATGGGTCTTTTTTTAATTTTGTTCCCTATTTTTTTTACTATTTGATGTAACGTGTTTTATTTTATTAATTTATTCGACCATTTTTTGTCCACAATTTTTTGACTATTTGATTGTTACTACTATATTGTTGATGACATGTTGCTCCAATATTGAGTACTTTTTATATCTTTACAATCATGATAGGGGTATTACCGTATACCATCAATGTTTGGCCTATTTTAGCATATCAATATTTGACTTGATTGCATAAGTTTAAGCCTAATCAACCTCAATTTTCAAATTAATTAAATTGAAAATGATTTCAGTCAAATCTCGTAAACAACAACAAACTGTTGAAATTGAGACAGAAGGAGAGTATTAATGACTAAGATGATGAAACCTCACACCTCGACCTTCTAGTCCAATTCTCATTTACAATTACATAGAGACGGTACAGTATCAATATACCCCTTAAAGGGAATGGGGATTACGCTAATGATGAGATGATTAATGGAGAATTAATGAAATATATGATAGGGCATGTACAAAGCCCATTGGGCTGGCTACGTTTAAGCCCATGAATTGAAGATATATAAGTATTAGCCTAAATATGTAAAGCAACGGATGATGAACAATTAGGGATGGCAATTCAACCCGAACCCGAGCTTAACCGACCCGACCGACTACTAAAATATCCGAATCCGAACCGAAAATAAAATAATCCGAACCCGACCCGAAATTTTTTACCCGAACCCGACATCGGGTCGGGTCGGGTGTGGATTTATAATTTTGCCCGACCCGACCCGAACCCGCACCCGACCCGACTAAAACCCGAATATTTTATTACAAAAAAGTCTATCTATGGATATAATGAGCACTCCGTATAATCTCTTGACAAAGTGCTACTATATCAAATATGCCTTCTATAATCATTTTTATAATCCCTTAATAAAAAAGGAGACATAAAAAAAGAGACACAAAAAAAATTAGATTTAATCTTTTCAAAATTATTGGGGTACGTCGAATTGATTATTGGTTAAAAGTCGGGTTCGGGTCGGGTTCGGGTTGAAATGTCGGGTTTGGGTCGGGTCGGATTTTGGGCTTTAAAGGTCGGATTTCGGGTCGGGTTCGGGTTATGGTTTTAAAAGTCGGGTCGGGTTCGGGTATAGTACTATCTGACCCGAACCCGACCCATTGCCATCCCTATGAACAATAAGCTCCTATTTGTATATATAAAAAACATCATATAAGACTTATAAGTGTAAATTGAGTTGTTAAATGGAATAATAAAGCTAATAAACCAGAAAAATCCGGAAAAATCTAGAGAGCTCGAGATTAGTCGAGGTTGGAGGAGTCGAATCTGATCTTTAACTAACATCTAATCATCGAGATAAAAAGAAAGTGAGTAACTAACTTAACATCTATGCAAAGTTCATCTTGGCAGTCATTCAAAAAAATTTCTTGTTAGGCCAAATTAAGAAGCTCGGTGTTGTCTCAATAGATCATTTTGCAACTTCAATTTTTCATTTTCATATTGAAGATCACGACAAACCTAAGACAAGAGAAAAAAGCACAACTATAAGGAATATAAAAACAATCATCATATACTTCCACGCTTATGCTACAAATCATATGGAGAGAAAGAGAGAACTTACACTTTCTTGCTTAAGGCTTTTTATCAGGGTATTTTAATCAGAACGTTTCAACTCTGATTTGTAAATTTCACCTCTCAGCTTCTCCATATTAGTCAGCAGCTTCTCATTGTCCCGTTTCAAGCTTGTATTCTCTTCCTCTAACTGTTTGTATTCAACCTTCCATTTCATTGCACTGGATGTCAATGATGAAGTCTCAAATTCCAACATTTGATTCTTAGCCTCAAGCATCTTCACCCTAGAAGAAGAAGAAGAAGAAGAAGAAGAAGATGATGATGATGATGAAGATGAAGAAGAAGAAGAAGAAGAATGAGCTCTTCCAAGCTTTTCGCGCCTCGGTCTGTGGTCTTGATGTCCAGGTCGGACGAAGAGCTCTTCCAAGCTTTTCGCGCTGACCTGAATGAGGTAATCCCCCTTTCTCCCTTCTTACCGTTCTCTTACTACCTCTGACATTTTTCTGAAGAATTTTTCATGTCTTTAAAGCAGGTCGGCCGGATCGGTGAGGAGTACTTTGCCCGGTTGGTGAAGTCAAAGGATGAGGAGAAGGCCCGGATGGAGGCCATGATGTTCGAATGCCGGAAAGAGGCCCAGGCCGCCCGTGCCAAGGCGGAGAAGGTGGAGGCGAAATGGATGGAGCACTGCACGGTCTATCGCCAGCACTATGCCAAGCACGATGGTCTTCTCAAGGCCGCGAAAGAGGCCGAGGATCAAGCTCAGGAGAAGATCCAAAAGCTGGGGGCCGAGAACGCCTGGTCTGCTGAGGAGATCGCTCGGCTGGAAGACGAGCTGGCAAAGGAGCGGGCGGAGCGTGCTGCCCTTGCTGCTGCCTGGGCTGTTCAAGAGCCTGAGGAGTTCGCCGCTCAGGCGCTACCTGACCGGGAGACAGCCATCCGCTTCTTCCAAGGTTTATACAAGTACAAAGTCTCGACCGGGATCGTCGACGAGATCGGAACCTTCGACTTTGAGAGCAGTCAGTACACCGAGCGGCAGGCCCTCTATCGCATTCTTGAGCATAGGATCCAAGGTTTTCAGCCCAAGGCCCTTTCTCTGCCCGAGCTGCATGACGAAGCGCCGGTCCCTCCATTCTCAGGAATCTGATCTATCCTGCCTTCTCCTAGATATATTTTTTATTTTCTGATGTAATGATCTGCCTCCGAGCACTTTTTTGTAAGACGTCTAAATATTAATGCAAGTGCTTTTCTTCTATATTGTGTGCTGAGTGCTAAGTACTTTACTCTAAGTCATCTAAATTTTCTTCAACTTAAGATTTTTAACCATTTAGATTAGTAAATAATAGCCCGGCTGCATTTACCTAATTTAAAATACAATTTCACCCAAGTCTTTTCGAAAGGCTGGATGGTCGGCCGAGTAGAGAACAAGTTTGATTAATCTCTTCCCGGTTGGTTTGCAACCCGCGATGGCATATTGACTTGTCCTTTTTGAAAGGATAAGCTTTTGCCCGGGCGCTTTGTAAAGCCGACCTGTTTTCACAATGGCTTAATGCCCTTGTGGAAAGGTAAGCCTTACGTTTTTCTTCAATACGTTTGGCTTAACTAGCCGGGATGCTCTCCCTTTAGTTTAGCCAAATCGTTTGACTTCCGTGTTAGTACGGATGAGGAGTATGATCGGTTCGACCGGTTTTTTTTTTGAGATGCCCAATTCGATTGGACATCAAACTGGGCAGATCGGTGTGCGACCAATTACCGGTCGATATGTAAGAACAATCTTTCTGAAAAGAACAAGTTTTTATTGATAACCGGGAACTCATTACACTTTATCTAAAAAATTTACGCAAGTGATGAGAGTTCCAATGTCGGTCAACTCGGCCACCTTCCATAGTCTCTAACTCGTAAGTGCCCGGCCTGATGATTGCTTTTACGCGATAGGGCCCTTCCCAGTTACGTACCAGCTTGTCCCTCTCATTAGGCTTACTAGCATCCCTCCGGCGTAAAACTTCATCATGCACTTGGAAGTACCGTGGGCCTACCCGGTTGTCATGATATCTCTTTACTGACTGCTGGTAACCGGCCATCTTGACCGCGGCTATGGTCCTTCGTTCTTCCACCAGATTCAATTCAGCTAGGTGGTCGACCTCATTCTGACCGGGCTGGTACACGGTTTCTCTAAATGTTGGAATTTCTGCCTCTACTGGCAGCCGGGCTTCACATCCGTAAGTGAGCACGAAAGGAGTCTCTCCAGTTGCCCTCCTTGAAGTCACTCTATGCGCCCAGACTGTATGAGGTAAGGCTTCCAACCACTTGTGTCCTTCCTCACCCAATCTCTTTTTTAGACCGTCCACAATTGTTCGGTTAGCATTTTCGACTTGGCCATTTCCTTGTGGATATGCTACTGACGCCTTGCTATGCTTGATTCCGAAATTTGCCAAGTACGCAGTGAACCGGGGGTTCCGAAACTGCGGGCCGTTGTCGGTAACAATGATCTTTGGGGCACCAAACTGGGTGATAATGTTTTTCCAAACAAATTTCTCACACTGTCGCACGGTTATGGTAGCCATCGCCTCAGCCTCGAGCCATTTAGTGAAGTAATCAATAGCCACCATCACGAACTTCTCCCCACCTTGGGCGACCGGGAAAGCTCCAATAATGTCAATCACAAACCGGGCAAATGGTATGACATTGAACGTTGGTTGGTAGTATGTGGCCGGTCTGCCGGGATGTTTGTAAAAAACTTGGCACGTCCTACACTTCTGGACATACCGCTCACAATCCCCAATAATGGTCGGCCAGTAGTAGCCAAGCAATATTATTCTTTGAGCCAAAGTGCGGGACATTTGATGGGCTGCACAAACTCCCTCATGTACCTCAGCTATTACCCGCTCAGCCTCCGGGTTGGTAAGGCAACGTAGGAGAGGTCCGCCAATGGCTCGTTTGTATAGGTGACCATCGATTACCTGAAAACGAGGAGCCCGCAAGACCACCTTCCTGGCCCGTTCCTCATCATCTGGTTTCTGACCGGTCTCCAGATACTCCATGAGATCGTACCTCCTGTCATCATCTGCTCCAATTATCCCGGTTGCTGAAAACTGGCTGGGTTGGATAGCCGCGACTTCAAACCGGTCAGTGCTCGGTACGTCCAGTATCTCAATCTTTGCCAACTTCGACACATGCTCCGGGCAGGCTTGCATCAATTTTGAAAGCATATCAGCATCAGTGTTTTCTGACCGGGGTATCCTGGTCAGACGAAACTCTTCTAACTCCCTTAGGAGTGCTCGGACCAGGTCACTATATTGGGCCAGGCGATCTTCTTTAACTTCCATCTCACCATTGACCTGTCCAACGACCAGACTTGAATCGGAACGGATCTTCATCCTTTTTATTCCGAGCGCCCGGGCTAATCTGAGACCACCGGCTAGCGCCTCATACTCCGCCTCATTGTTGGTGAGTTTGAAGTTAAAGACTAAGGCATGGTAGATCTTAAATCCTTCTGGGGTAGTGAAGACTATGCCGGCTCCACATCCCTTCGGTCCAAAGGCCCCATCAACGGCCATGTCCCACCACGGTTCGACCGTATGGGAAGGTCCGGCTTTGGGCTCTAGACCGGTCAGTTCGACAAGGAAATCTGCCAGAGCTTGACCCTTAATTGCGGTCCTTGGTTTATATTCTATCTTGAACTGGGTGAGCATCATCGCCCACTTGATCAATCGCCCTGAGGAGGTTGAATTTCGTAGGACCGGTCCAAGTGGCTGGTTGGTTAGCACTTCCACCGCGTGAGCTTGGAAGTACGCGGTCAGTTTCTTAGCCGTAATGAAAAGCGCATATGCGGTTTTCTCAATGGCAGTGTACCGGCTCTCTGCCCCATTAAGTGCTTTGCTCACATAGTAAATAGGCCTCTGGCCGTCTTCATTTCTGATCAAGAAAGATCTTACAGCGTTTTGGGAAATTCCCAGATACAAGTACAAAGTCTCACCCGGTTTGGGTTTAGACAAAACAATATCAGAAACTAAGTACTCTTTCAGCTGTCGGAAAGCTTCCTCACACTCCCGGTCCGAGTCGAATGTGTTGGCCTTCTTCAGTACTTTAAAGAAAGGCAGAGCCCTCTCGGCGGAACGGGAGAGAAAACGACTCAAAGCTGCCAACCGCCCGGTCAGTCGTTGCACGTCCTTCAATGAACTGGGCGACCTCATCTCAGTTATGGCTTTAATCTTCTCCGGATAAGGCTCAATACCATGCTTGGTCACCATGAACCCCAGAAACTTACCGGTCTTTACCGCAAAGACGCATTTCTTGGGGTTGAGACGCAAGTTGTACTTAGCCATAATCTCGAAGCAAAGTCTCATATCAGCCGGGTGGTTTTCCGCACCTAGGCTTTTGATCAGCATGTCATCTACATAGGCCTCCATGGACTTACCGAGGAGTGGCTAAAAAAGCCGGTTTACCATCCTCTGATAAGTGGCTCCTGAGTTCTTCAGTCCAAAACCCATCACCTGGTAGCAATAAGTGCCTTCAGGAGTTAAGAAAGAAGTCTTCTCTTCGTCTTCCTTGGCCATGAAGATTTGATGATAGCCTTTGAAGGCATCCATGAAGCTCAGCAACTCACACCCGGCCGTCTCATCGACCATCTGATCGGGACTGGGCAACGGGTATGAGTCCATGGGGCAGGCCTTGTTCTGATCCGTGTAGTTCACGCACATACGCCAGGTGTCGCCTTTTGGGGCTAGGACGACGTTTGCCAACCAAACCGGGTATTGTACTTCTCTTATGTGCCCGACCGCCAACAAATCCTTCACTTCTTTCTTCACAAAGTCCCTCCGGACGTTTGCCAAGTGCCTCTTCTTCTGTTTCACGGGCCGGCTCCCTTCCATCACAGCCAAACGATGGCATATGACAGAACGGTCTATGCCCGGCATGTCCGCCACACTCCAAGCAAAAATATCTGCGTATTCCCGAAGGACTGAGATGATTTCCTCTCGAAGTCCTCCGGGCAGATCTCTGCCAATTCGTACCATCCTTTCTGGGAAGGCTTCCCGGAGAACGATCTGCTCAGTTTCATCACCCGGCTCTAGCTTTGACCGGTCTTCCTCCTGAGAGACCAAAGTGACTCTCTCGAAGGCCTTTGTCATTTTCTTCACCGCCTCCAAGTAACAAGACTAGCTTTCTTTTGATCTCCTCTCACTTGTCCGATACCACCCGGGGTATAGAACTTCATGCAGAGGTGGGCCATGGAGATGACTCCACGGACCTTGTTTATTCCAGGCCGGCTTAGGATGGCGTTGTGAACACATTTGATGTTCACTACCACAAACCTCATCTGTTTTTGGACAACCTGGTCCCCTGTGCCTAACTCACAAGTCAAAAGGATTGACCCTTCAGCTTCAACAGAGTCCCCGGTGAACCCGGACAGGGGAGTCTTTAAGGGCTCAAGCCGTGTCCGACATAACTTGAGCTTTTCAAATGCATCCAAGTATAAAACGTTGACACTACTGCCCGTGTCAACGAGTACCCGGGAGACATCGACTCCACCCATGTCCATAGTTATGACCACGAGGTCATTGTGATCTTCTCCAGTGGCGGGGAGGTCCCGGTCAGTAAAAGTGATCGGCTCCCGTCTTGCCTGTTTTGACCGGGGATTTAGGGCCACCGATCCGACGTAGAGCTCTCGCCCCCATTTCTTCCTTTGGGAAGCAGAGTCTCCCCCTTCCGGTCCACCGTAGATGACCTGCAAGTGTTCCTTACCGGGTGCCTTCTTCTTTTTATTCTGCTCGACTGGCTGTCCTTCAGGTTTGATCCATTGGTTTTTCTTTTGCTTGGCCTGAGCTAGATACTCTGGATCAATCTCCCCGGCCTCGATCATCTGCTTGATCACTCCTTTCACACTGTTACACTCCGCAGTGTTATGGGAGTCAGTTTTGTGGAAGGAGCAATACTTCTCCGTCCATTGTTTTTCGCCGGTCGGTTTCTTTTCTGATTTGACCGGCTTCACCTCCATGACTTCTGCTTTTACCTTACCGGGCAGTTCAATTTCCTTTTTCAAAGAAATCCTTCCCTTGGAATGACCCTGTTCGGCCTCGCTCTTGGATGACACCTGTGCTTCGGCGTCAGCATTATCCCAGGCCGTGTTGTAGGCCTCTTGGTAGGATTGGGGAGGCCTCCTGCAGAACTCTTTGTACAATTCTCCGGACCGGAGTCCGGACACTAGGAGGGACATGGCGGTTTTGTCGTCCATTTCTTCTACTTTATCAACTTCATCCTTCCACCGGGTGAGGAATTTTGTCAAATCCTCGTGCTCCCTCTGCCCGGCCGTGCTCAAGTAGGTGAACTTTTTCCTCTTTGTGCAGTTTTCCTTGAACTTCTCTTGGAACACCTCGGCCAGCTCATCGAAAGAATCGATCTCGCCGGCCGGTAGGTTATGAAACCACTCAGCGGCGCGGGCGCGGAGGGTTTGAAAGAAAAGCAAGCACTTTTCATCCCCGGAAAGACCCATCATCCTCCCGCTTTGATGGAGGGTTTTGACGTGTATTTCCGGGTCTTCCTTCCCGGTGAATTTTGGGACCTCAAGTTTCGCCTTCTTTGGGAATGGGGTCTCATGAACCCTGTCTGTGAACGGAGATTCGTTCAGCAGGATCTTCTTCTTTTCGTCCCGGTCCACCCGGCGTTGTAGCTACTCCAGACGTGCTTCAACCCGGCCCACACGATCCCGGGGTTGTTCAACATGGGAGCGGGTCGTGTGCCTAGGATGGCTCTCCGCTTCTTCTTCTCCATGGGGCGCCCGACTGTTTTAAGGTTCGTGTGGGGGTGGTTCCGTTCGCCTGGTCTGGCCCGGTCGCCCGGCCCCTCTCCCTAGGCGGTTAAGAGCGCTAGCTGGAATTGTTTCCACCCCCAGCCGCTCTTTTGCTGACCGGTTTTGATTTCGGTCATCGTGTCCCAGCCTTTGAAATGCTGACCTTCTAGATCCCTCTGGCTAGACCTCTTTCCCTTTCAACTTCTTCTGCGCCTGGGGAACGCACGTCTCCATCCGGTGTGATTTGAGTATGCGACCTCTGGGACCGACTCCTCCTGGATCGGGATGGACAAGCCTTGTCCATCTCTCCGATGAGATTCGTCGGGATAACCGGGCGGATGATGCTAGTTTGGGGCAAAGACTGTGGATATAACCCGGGAATGAAAGGTGAAAATCCCCCAGGCTGCTGAAACATGGACATGAATTGCCCAAAATTTTGAAGAGCCTGGGAGTACATTGGATCTATGGACCCGGGGAAACTTTGAGGGAAAATAGGGACAAGAGTGGTAGACTGGTAGGGGAGGTGAACAGGGTCGACGGCGGTATGGTGAGAATGGGGGTAGGGATCTGGGTTGATGGTTGGGTACTCCCTCCCGGGAACGAGGTGGCGTTCTCAGCGGGAGTAGAGATTTGTGAAATAACGGTTTCCTGGTTACTTGCCATGACTTTTGTAATGGTCCCACGGGTGGCGCCAATTTGATGGTGTAAATTACCACGCAAATACTAAGTAAAGCAATCGGAAGGGTTGTAGGTGGAAACACCTGTAACCCGGCTTGTTATTAATGGTAGTAGTAACTATTACAATTAGTACAGGCCGTGTTCATTAATTAAAGCATACCTCAGAAATGAGGTTTTTAGGGGTATTTATAATAATCCTAAGCACGTCAAGCACGTCTCTGATTATCCAACCGGCCAGCCGACTGACCGGTCAACCAGGCGTGCTTCTTAAAAATAGATCTCTAGTTATTGGCGTCCGACCTTCCCATCCAACCGGTCAAATAACCCGGGCTGAGAAGGGTGCGTCCTGTCACTTCCATCACCACCCAGTTGGGTGAACCAACCGGGTGGCATCCATGGGTTATTACCCATCAGTTGTTATGGATGTAATTTTTTATTTAATGAATGCAACTTTTTTATTTAATGATTGCAATTTTTTTTAATGAATGTAATTTTTAATGAATTATTTTCCTTTCAACTCTTTCAAATCATTAAATAATTAAATTTTATTAATTTAAATTTAGAAAATGTATATTTAAAATGTAAAAAATGAAAGTTTAAAGTTTCTATTTGAAGCCTCGAGGCTTCAGACCCATCTACTGAAACTGTGAGTTAAGTTTGAAGTCTCAGAATTGTACGAGTATTTCCAATGTTTTGAGGGTGCATTATAATTTTTTCCCTTATTGTAATTTTTTTGAAAGGTTCCCCTTATTGTCATAGCGTCAATAGTATTTGAAAAATAAATAGAAATCATCTTAAATAGGACTAAAACATTGAGAAAAATACCAAAATAGGATTTTCATGTTTTTTTTCCCGAAATAGAACTTTGCACTGTGGTAATGTGACTTTGCATTGTGGTAATGTGGCAGTGTACATGTGCAAATTACTATACTTTTTTGGTAATGTATATGACCATGTTTGGTAATGTAAGTCCTATTTCGGGAATAAAAACATGAAAGTCCTATTTTAGTATATTCTCAATGTTTTAGTACTAGTTTGGTCTTTCTCACAAAAATAAAATAGTCTTATTATTTGTAGAAACATCTTAAATAGGACTAAAACATAGAGAAAAATACCAAAATAGGACTTTCATGTTTTTTTTTCCGGAATAAGACTTTGCTCTATGGTAATGTGACTTTGCATTGTGGTAATGTGGCAGTGTACATGTGCAAATTATTATACTTTTTTAGTAATGTATATGACCATGTTTGGTAATGTAAATCCTATTTCGAAAATAAAAACATGAAAGTCCTATTTTGATATATTTTCAATGTTTTAATCCTAGTGTTTATCCCTTTTATTTGTCACCCACATTATTTATTATTTGTCACCCACATTATTTAACAGCATTTTCTAAATTCTAACGCCATGTAAAGTGGAGCCACTGTTATCTCGCGCTCCCAAATCCCCAATTGCTGCTGGACCCGGTGCTCGTCCGTGCCGTTGCGACGTAGGGTTTCACTGAGTTGGCGTCCAAGAATCCAGATCCGACTCCGAATCTCCTCTCCGACTCGATTCCATTCCTCGAAATTCGACAATGTTTTGGCGAATGGCGGGCCTCTCTACGGCGTCTCCGGTAAGGCATCATTGGACTCAGTTTTCCAATACAGATTATATTCGTCGATCATGTCTTTATTGGAGCTCTTCGGTTCTTCACTATATCTTTTGAATTTTGGTTGTTTTTCATTGCGTTGTGAAATTTGAGACTGTATTTGCTGTTCGAGCTGTCGCTTGAATGTTGTTCTAATGTAGGTGTACTTGCTGGGATTTTTATATGTAATTGATAATTGGGCGGGATTCACTGTTTGATGCGGATTTGATAAATACATTAATGGTATGTTTGAGAACATGGATTTGGATTTCAAATCTGAATTTAGCTTAAATTCCATGTTTGGGAAACTTAAGTATTTTGAATTTGGATTTGAATCCTATTCTTTACATTCAAAACAAAGCTTAATTTGAAATTTATGCACCTCCCCTTGTCATTTGAAATTCAGGATTTCAAATTATGGAATTGAAATGCATGAATTGAAATGAAATGCTAATTGCCAAACACTGCCTAAATTAAATAAAAGAAAAATAACACTCGGGGGGGGGGAAGTATTGTGGATGTGGAAGACGATGCCTCCTGGGTTAACCATTGCTATGTATTTTCCACACGAGAAGTGAGTTTACACGTAGTTAAATCTTTGCATCCTTGCTTATGCTTCAATTATTTCTACAAGAGCCTGAATCTGCTATAAACTCCAAGTGACATATTATGTCAATGCCCATATGTGAATGGTGACATCAGATGACATATTTTTTTGAGAAATTAGAAGAAAGTGTTTAATTGGGCTCGAATCTGCTAATGAAATCCAATTGACAATCTGTCTTAGCCATAAGAGCAAGTGTTTAAGAATTATGCACAATAAGCTTTACCAAGCTTGTAGTTCAATATCACAATGTTGGATTATTTCAAAAGATTAGGGTTACCCGATTCTACTAGATTTGTTTTTGTTGAAAAGACTAAACTGACCTAACTACCTAAGTAGTTCACCCATGACCCAACTATCTAGAGTATGTTTAAATAGGAACACAGAACCCTAAAAGCATCCATTTGTTCCAGTGATTTTGTGCTCTATTGTCTGCAGCTGCACACAAGCACACAAAGTATATTTAAAGATATGGATATAGCAAACTGTTTAACCCTAAAACCGAAAGATGCTTTTGGAATTCTTGATTCTTCAGTCTGTTATATGCATATCTTCAAACATACTCTGCTACTTTGGTGCACTTATTTTCAACAAAAAGATAGGTAGCAGAAATAGTTTTATATAGAAATGTGCAGAATATGGAGTATAAGACAAACTACATCTAGCCTTGATGACCGACTTTCCTCCAAGCTTTATAGATGGAGCTCTTGCACCATGTTCTTTCCATTCCTGGTTTAACAGAAATTGCAATTGGTTCAAAATTTTGAATTACCAAAGCTACCAACTTACAATAATAATAGAAATCCATAAATTAATTTGAAACCAGGAGAAAAGATTTAAGTCAATGCTCTCCCTATACCAGCAAGATGGCCTAAAATCTGATAAGTATAATAAGATAGAATGACAAATTAGTAAGATGATGGTAATGATAATAATAATGGTGTATGTTCCCTTTCCCTTTTTATCAAGTAAGTGAGACGATTGTCCATTTGTTTATTGGATGTGATTCTGGCTGCCTACCTATGGCCTTTCCACTTAGAATTTATAGCTACACAACCGGAATATGCACAATTGCGCACATATGTATATAGTTGGGTCATCGGGTATCCCAGTTTTTCCTGCCATACTTTGAAAAGTAGAAAGGGGAGGTTGCGCTTTTTAAGCTTGTCGATTAGACCTACTTCTATAGCCTGCATTTTTTAAGTCTTGAAAGTGTGATGAGAAATAATGTTACTTTTACCCTTACTTGCTGGTTACATATTTATGTCAGATGGAGACAATTCTAGAGAAGGATAATTTCACATTAGAAGAACTTTTAGACGAGGATGAAATAATCCAAGAATGCAAAGCTCTTAATTCCCGCCTTATCAACTAGTAAGTTATATTTTTCATGCTCTCATATATTCTTATTTGCGATGGGTGGTGGGTGAGGAGAAAAATGTAATGGAGACCCACACTTTGTTATTATGAAGCACCACTATACTTTATATCTTTACCCATTTGGTCAGCTGCAGCTTAAGTATGACATGCATACTAAATGCTCACTGTACTTGCACACACCCCACCACATTCCACACAGGAATGTCTATGTTTTTACCACACCATGGCTTACTAAATTCCACAATGTTACAATTTCATGTTAAAGTTTATAACTAAAATTTTTTTGAGAGGTTTCATTTTAATCTTCTTATTAACTCTTACTCTAAAGTAATTGCTCTCACCTCTGTTCGTTTTTTTGGTAGTTTACGGGAGAGAGTTCAAGTTGAGCAACTTGTCAGATATATAGTGGAAGATGCTGTTGAGGATGCAGAGAAAAAACGAACATTTAAGTGAGTTTCAATAATCATTTCACTAACCTCCAAGTTCTTGTGAATTTACACGATCTTGAATGTGATATAATTGTTTTATGTGAATGAACAGGTTTCCTTTTATTGCTTGTGAAATTTTTACATGTGAGGTCGATATAATTCTCAAAGCTTTGGTCGATGATGAAGAGGTGACAATTTATGATGTCACTGTGTGTGTCTTGTAGTCACTTGTTTGGAGATTTTTTTCAGTGGACTTGTAATTTTGATTGGCAGTTAATGAATCTGCTCTTCTCGTTTTTGGAACCCGGACGTCCACACAGTGCCCTGTTGGCTGGTTACTTTAGCAAGGTATTTCATTACTTCTGATAGGGGTATTTATTTTTTGTTTCGCGTTTCTGGTTGTAAGGTCACATGCTGTGTGAGGATGGTTGATGTTTCTTAGGGAGATCAAGGTTGAAACCCTTTTGTTGTTTGGCCTAGTGAGTAGTGAGAACTTGAGTACTTCCTCTTTCAGTTATTGTTTGAAAAGTGTCATTTTCTCAGGGGAGTGCTTTGCAGTTTGCACAATATTGTCTCATGTTACCTTTTGCTTTTAATATTCTATATGAATTCAGAAGGTGTAGTTTGTGTGTTTTGGGTGTGCATTATCTTTAAAAGCATTTCACTATCCCCTGGTTTATTATTCATTTATTCTCAATGGCTTTGCAACTTTATTTCTTCTTATTACGGTTTGGATGCTTTTGGTTTCATATTCCAGGTTGTTATATGCTTGCTACAGCGGAAGACTGTACCATTGATGAATTACATACAAGTAAGTCTACTTTGTTTGATTGACTTCACTAAGGTACATGATATTTATTATGATGAAATGACACTTTGGATGCTTCTCTGCTTTTATGTACAAGTAATGGACATGTACTTGGCCTTAGGGCTGTTCATCGGTCTAAAATTGGACCGAACCGGACCAAAGACCGAATTGCATCAAAATGTAGACCGAAGACCAGAGCTAAATAGTTTTGGGTTGGGACTGGACTGGACCTTAATAGTTTAGACCAAACCGGTCCAGACCAAATAGACCTAACCTGCTACTCTGCCTCAATCTTTTCCATTCAATTTCCCAGCCAATTCAAATATACAGGGTCTATCGGTCTGGCAATCAAGTAGGAGACAATGGCAGAGTGTTGTTGGGGAAGTTTATGTTCACAAGCAATCATGCATAATCAATTTTGTGATGCCAATCAGGATCTGTGCTTGAACAGTAGATGTGAAAATGAAAATTAGACTGCTGCAGATTGGGCCTTCATCATTGTCTGGAAGTTGGAGATGAAGAGCAAGTCGTCTTCGTGACTCATGCTGTCACCTCATATGCGGAACTGCGGGGGCTTGTATGTGGTATTGTGGAAGAAGGAAGATTGATGGACTCAGTGCGTGACAAATTTAAACCAAAACATGGAGTACTAAGTTAGCAAGTTATCATTCATTTTGTTCTGGACCGAAATTGATTTGGGTTTGGACCGGACTGGACTGAAACCCAGAATTTTAAAATTTCTGGATCTAAGACCAACTCTAAATCTACTCGGTCCGGGTTTTGTCTGGACCAAATGGTCCGGTTTGGTCGGTTTTTTTGCTCTGGCCTAAACTTGAACAGCCTTACTTAGCATGAATATAACATTGAATTTCTTTTAGGTTTGCAAACATCTCTACTTACTCTTGGATTCAATATAGTTTAATCTGTACCAATCAAAGCTTATTGGATGTCAAAGAGAGGAATGCCAAATTTAGGTTGAGAGTTAATAAGGGTGTACAATGAAATTAAACGCATAAGAAGTTAGTCTATGTTGTAAAGTTTTGTTATATTTTTGTTTACGTCTTTTTCTTTACATTTTCAATTTGATGTGGCTGTTGGTTTTCTGTCCTTAGCATCTCCAATGGACATGTTATACTTCCTTTATCTCATAAAAAGTGCCACATTTTCTTTTTCATTTGCTCGAAAATAAGGTTCCACTTTCCTTTAAAAGAAAAATTTTTATTAAACCTTTTTGTGGGATGGAGGGAGTATGCTTTATGTAGGGCAGGTTGTGGGATTTCTGTTCTATGCATATGTGTTGCATTGTTGCATGCTTTAACAAAAAGCACTTTAAAATGAGTTCAGACTTTATTCATAGCATTAAGATATGTGTCTTTTAAGTGTTACAGAGTATTACATAGAGTTTGTGTGTTTTTGTCTCTTTCTTAAGTTACATATTCAAACCCTTTTATTATGTCCTGTTGCACATTGCTGTGCTATTTTTTCTGAATATAATACTCACTTGCCTAATTAACTGTCCAACCTGTACCTGCTACATGGCTTTGCTGGGCTCTTAAGCCCTCTATTTCAGCCTGTCATGCATTTCTGATATTTTCCTCTTAGGGGTGTGGGTTGTTCTTGCATGGCTTCACACGGTGTTGGTCTCAATGTTTTCATTTCCACTTCTTTCTAAGGATTCTAAAACCATTGGCTAAGCTCAGGACTGTACTTATTGCTTAACCTTGTGTTTTTTGTACTTGATAGTTGATAGGATGCTGACAGAGTTTTTTAACTTATACTCCATTACTCCATATTTTATTATTTCCACACTTCTACTGTGATTAGTATTATTTACACATTTCATGCTGTTCTCTTTTTATGGTTGAGTAAAATCTACTGCTTGTTGACTTTAACATTCAATGCTCTTGCAGAGTCATCAGGAGGTTATAAGGAAGTTGGTTGATCTGATTGGAATAACTTCTATCATGGAGGTTTGTACTTTGTAGGTTTAAAATTCATTCTGAACTTTTTTCCTAAATACTCTTTGAGGTCTTACTCTATTTTTATGGACAGGTTTTAATTCGTTTGATTAGCTCAGATGAACACATGTATAGCAACTTTGTTGACTCAATGCAGTGGTTAGAAGATACAGATGTCCTGGAGATGATTGTGGATAAGTTTAGCTCATCAGTACGTTTGTACATGCACCCCTAGAATCATGACCTCATTTAACGATTGATTCCTTTTTGTGTCTGCATGTGTGTGTGTGTGTGGAGGGATCTCATTGATTTCTAGAGAGTTGGTTTTGGGCCCTGCCTCACCACTACCCTTGGTTGGGTTGGATTTTAGTTTAGCTTAGAATGGAATTAAAGATGGATGATTATAACTTTGAATGGACTGTAATATGAAGGTGGAATTGTGTATATTTTCTGTTTTTGTGTATGAAACCTTCTGTTGATGGGTTTTTGTGCTTTTGGTGGAATGGGTTTTTTCCTAAGTTTAATATACCTCTTACTTTGGAAATGAATGGAAATGACTTGTATCCCATCTGGAATTGCATATTTTTTTCCCCAATGGCTATGAAAACCTTTGATTTTATCTTTCAAGCATGTCAGAACCTTTGGTTAAGCATTATTGCTTATTATTTGCAGGACTGCCCGGAAGTGCATGCTAATGCTGCAGAAATATTGTGTGCTATAACAAGATATGCACCCCCTGGGTTATCTGCCAAAATTTCCAGCCCTAGGTAGTATTCACTGTTAATAGCTCTGTTCTATCCAGTGCGGGTACTTATTCTATGAGTACTTGTGTAAGAAAGTATTTAACTTTTATAATATTGGGTCTTATACAGTTTCATTGGAAGATTATTTCGCCATGCTTTGGAGGGCTCACGACCAAAATCTGTCTTAGTTAATTCATTGTCTGTATGCATATCCTTGTTAGACCCTAAAAGGCTAACCTCAGGAACATATTACTTCTTCAACCGCCAATCTACTCAAGGAACTGGGATAGCTGCTAACCCAAAAACTGTTGAAGGCATGCTGGAAAGCCTAGGTATGTTTCATTCTTTGAGTTAAGCAATTATTATATGATTACTTGTATCCTTCAGCTGCCTCTCTACTTTCGAGTAGGGGTAAGGTCTGCGTGCACACACCCTCCCCAGACCCTACACGTGTAGGATTCAACTAGGGTGTTGTATCCTCCAGCTCAATCTAAGTTACTCTAGCTAAAAGAAAGAAGAATTGAATCTTGGTGATTGTTGAAAGAAAGTATTTATTCTGAATATCTTGTTATTTAGCTACAATCATGTATTTTGAATTGGTCTGTATATCAGGTGGAAATAAGTAAGCCACTTTTCAAGCTTTCTGTTCAGCTTATATGGGCTGTCTAATTAATCAAAGAACTCTGTATTTGATGAGGCTCATTTTTACCTAAAGTTTTATGCATATCACCTTGATACAACCTTAAGATGCCTGAGAAAATCCTTTTGACTTGTGTGGACATATAGAGGTAGTTCTATAGTGAGAAATACCTGGTGCTGAGGCTAGACTTGATATATTTATCAAGTTGGATACACTTCAGAGTTTCAGATAGTTATATTAGAAGAAAACAAAGAACTTTTGGAGGTTATAATAAGGACTGCAGTCTCTTAATAGATTAGTTTAGCTATCTTCACAGTAGCTTACTGATCTTGTTAATTTCGAGACAAATTTGAGATATAAAAGAAAGCTAATTGTATTAATGGTTAGATTTTATTGTCAACTATTATTAAGCCGAACATCTTTGAAAAGTTATTATATGATCCATCCTTCCCCTTTAGCCTCTTTTTCTTGGCTCACCGTTTAAGAAAATTTCATTTATTTGTTGTTAATGCATGTCAATATTGTTGTATTTTTGAATAATACACATCATCTTTGCATTTATGCCCTATCTATTTCCATATTAGCTTTCCATTTGCTTTTGATACATTTATTAATTAAATGAAATCATGTAGTAGTGATTTTTTAAGAGAGCATTACGGAACTCTCTCATTTGCCAGTTTTGAGTAAGGAAATTCTGTTCATGGGAATTCTGTAAGCAACAATATTTTTACTGCAGGTGATCTTATCAACCTTTTAGATGTCTCATCAGAGGACAATGTCTTGCTAACTACATATGGAAAGTTAAAACCACCTCTTGGAAAGCATCGTCTTAAGGTTTGTAAATATCTCACTTAGAAAACAACTTAAGCAGTAAGACATTTCCTTCTCAATCTGTGCTCTAGAATTGGCCACTCCTACAAAACAGCAAGTTACACTGGAACATAAAAACAATTTCTAATACGCTGATCTGCACAATTTTTACTCACAAATCTGCACATTGGATCACCTAAAAATGAGTGCTTATCCTTGCCTGTATGCAAACACAACAAGCTATTTTATATTTTAATTTTTTTGCATGCTAAATGTGGCTACTTGATAATAGATTAATAAAAATAATGACATACTAGCTCTATTACAATCTAGTATTTGGTCGTACATATTCTCTTATACATATTTTCTCAATCTATTGAAGAACATAAAGTCAATGCCCCTACTTGGGCTCAAACTATTGAGGCACAAATAGTCAATTTCCCTTATTATTATGCTTTTTATTTGATATGTTGATTATTATATTTATTATAGTTATTATAATCATTATTGTTGTTACTATTACTATTATTCTTTGTTGTTGTTATAGTTGGTTGTTTTTATTGTTGTAGTTATTAACATTAATATAATATTAATATTAACATTGTTGTTGTTGTTATTATTATTATTATTATTATTATTATTATTATTATTATTACGTACATCAGTTGGGATGGTGATGAAAACTGCTTTTTGTGCCTTCTAGACGTGAAGGAAATGGCACCTAAAATTAGTTCAATGCTTGAACATTATCTTAGTCTTTTTTCCTCCCTCCACTCTATTTTTTTCTTTTTCTGTTATGGTGCACATAATATTTCAAAGTTTTGACTTCAGTCACACAAATCTTCAGATTGTGGAGTTTATTTCAGTCTTAGTGAGTGTCAGTAGTGAAGCTGCTGAGAAAGAATTGATTGGGCTTGGTGCAGTCAAACGTATATTGGATTTGTTTTTTGAGTAAGTTTACTCCTTGCACTCAATCTTGTCTTGAAATGGATGAATGAATGCCTTAACTTGGGAACATGTATAGGTATCCGTACAATAATTTTTTGCATCACAACGTCGAACAAATTTTAGTATCTTGCCTAGAGAGCAAGAATGATCAGTTTGTGGAGCATGTCCTTCGTGAGTGTAATCTTGTTGGGAGAATTCTTGAGGCCGAGACGAACCTCACATTGACTACTGACTCGACCAAGGTAATTACCTGTGTGATGTTATTCTCTACTTATGTTTATTATCTGGTAACTGATCTTTTTATGCAGATCCTCTTTTCCTATACTAATATGTTTTTATTGAACGGCTTTGCAGCCAACAGTCTCCGTTGAGGGGAAATCACCACCACGGATAGGTAATATGGGGCATATTACACGTTTAGCTAACAAGCTTATCCATCTGGGAAACTATAACGACAACATTCAGACGTATCTGCAGGTTCATCTGGTTATCCTTTTAAAATAATTATAAATATTGTCAACACACTGATAACTGATGCCATCATGTTCTGGTCAACTTCTCCAATGGCACCTTCGGTTTAGCTTCTATTTTCTGTTTAGAGCTGTGCATGAGCAATAAATGTCTTGCCATTGGAAATATATTCTTTGGTGTGCAGACATGAAACAGAATCTTTTGTGATCTTTTAGTTTTATCTTTTGGAGATGATTTTTTGCAGGAGAATGGTGAATGGGTTAATTGGCAAACAGATGTCCTCCAAAAACGTAATGCCATGGAAAATGTTATGCAGTGGGCATGTGGGTAAGTACCATGGCACTGTTCTTTTTACACAGCAAATTTATTTCGCATTTACAAAGGTATTTTTCTCCTTTGGGATCATCTTCCTAAGTACTATGGTAGGAGTAAAATAATAATCAAGGAAGGTAGTATTTGAATGAGATTAATTGAAGAGAACAAGTAAGAAATGGAGATTGTTTCTGTATTTGAGACAGAACCTAGGTGATTTGCAAAGTTTGTTGAGAAAGGAAGAAACAATGTTTCTGTTTTTTATTTGAATTGTTCTTGCAGCTTTCTTCTTTTTTAATAAGAGGATGCTTACCTACATTATCAGTCTGCATTCTTGATTTGCCTTAAATATGGTTTCATTTTTATCGCAGGAGGCCTTCAGCTCTACAAGACCGTATGAGGGATAGCGATGATGATGATTACCAAGATAGGGACTATGACGTTGCTGCTTTAGCAAATAATCTGAGCCAAGCATTTCGATATGGGATCTATAATAATGATGACATAGATGAGGTGCTTGGCATGACTTAAACTTTTCCAAGGTTCTTTTGCCACATTTGGAAAATGTTGAAGGTTTATTTTCATATTTTTTACAATCAGATCAGATTTTAAGAGTCTAGGGAAGAACCAAATAGTGTAATTCATTACTCTTATAATAGCATTCTTAAAAATGCTAGTAGTGCTTGGATGGCTAACAAATAAATCTAATGGTGCCTTTTGTCTCTGGAAGTGTAAATGTCTTTCATTTTGATGGCTTCCCAGTCTGTTAAAATGATAGGACATACAAGATAAAATGATAGCAAGTATCTGCAAGTCTGATTTTATTTCTAAGCTAGAAGATTTGCTTTCACCTGGTGATACACCTACTACTCTCTGATGCTTTTTTCAGAATATATTTCATTAATTTAAGTCTGCCTTTGATATTCCATAGAATGCTTCTGGAATACGACCTGTATGTATTTAAAAAACTAATATTTTGAGGCAAATAATTAATTCACTCCAGTAAACATCTCAACTCTCGGTGGTTGTAACTTTGTTTTGTGCTAAAATGCAGGCCCACGGTGCACTTGAACGTGATGATGAGGTATGGTTTCACTATTAAATTTCTGGAAAGATGTAATTGTGTTTGAAAATTGAGTATTCAACAATGTTGTAGTGTTCGCACTTAACAAGGGGATTGCCTCTAAATAATTGAACATTATAATGTTCTGATGTCAGAAAGAGAATTTTGCATTAAATAATAATGGCTCAATGTTCAACTGTTAGCCGGGACAATTTTCTGCAGGATGTCTATTTTGACGATGAGTCGGCTGAAGTTGTCATATCATCACTTCGTTTGGGGGATGAGCAAGATAGGTGTGTGCAACTCTTGGTCAAAATATGTGTCCGTGTGTGTTTTATGTTTGTTTTTGTTTTTAAATTTGTGTAAAAACTCTCACATTGCTCTAAATTAAGTTCCTCTACACTTTAACAATTTGTGTTTCACAGTGGGTCTCTGTTTACAAATTCAAACTGGTTTGCCTTTGAGGATGATAGGATGGCAAATGATGGCCTCCCTGGCCCAGTTTCATCACCCTCACCAAACAATACCAATGGAACTGATATTACAATTAGCCCACCCAGCGCTGAGCAAGACAAGCCAACTGCTGATGCTGACAATGATAATGAGTTGGCTGATACCGCCACATCTGCTTCATCTGATGAACCGAAAGAACCCGCTGCTGAACCCAATTTGACTGAGGACTTGCAAAATCTCATACTCGCCAAAGGCGGTATAGAGGAATGCGTTGGTGGTCCCCGAGAAGAAAAAACTGATACTTCCTCGGACATGCCTGGGCCTCCTTTGTCTTTACCCAATGGGGGAGTTGAAACGGTTTTGGTCGATGATGCAGGCTCAGGCCCAGGCCCAGGCCCAGGGCTGGATGTATCCGACATGTTACCAACCAAATTGGAGACCCCCACCACAAAATCAGAACCAGAAGAAGGGAATACCTTGAAGTGTGGAGGAGATTCTGGCGATGACATTCCAGTTTAGCCCCCAACTCAATACCTTTCTGGACTGAAGGGAGGAGCTTGACAAAACACAAAGGAGAGGCGGGCCACACACCACCCCGCGTACAACGTGACTGATCGTGATGATAATTCCTTTCTCAACATAGACACACCCACTGGTATTCTGTCTTTTCTTAGCGCTTACCCTCATGTTATTAGTGCGAATCACTTTTTCCCCCCACTTTGATTAATATTCATTTCAAACTTCACTGCCGGATTAAGCAGGCAGCCTGCTGAACGGTGTACACGTTTTGACACACATTATTGTTGTCTATATTCATCGCATAGTCTCATTTTTTGTTTCTTCCACCAGATTTCAACCCATTTATTAAAAAGTAATAAGAGCATATATGCCCATCTCACACCATTGTTATTTTGTACTCCATGATAGTAATTGGGAAGTTTACTACTGCATATAATCTGTTCTTTTTATTTATTTATTTTGTATTGAACATAACTGAAATTGAAGTAATTTTAACTGAAAATACTAAGGTCTTGTTTGGCAACAACGTTTTCGATTAGCGTTAGCGTTTTGGATAAAAATTTTATGGTGTAGATTAATTCTGAAAACGCTAATGCTAAAAGTTACTGTTGGATAACTTTTTCAAAATGCTAGCACTTATCTCTAACGCTGATGCCAAACGAGGCCTAAACTTAGCTGAAGATTAGTTAGTTGAAAAGAACCTCTGTTTTTGTTGCTATATTTAAAGGATTGCTCCTTCTCTTTCCTTCAAGAGTCCCCCCCCCCCCATTGTGTTTTGTACCAATCCCCAAAATCTCATTGCGGTGCAAATGGCCATTGCAAAACAACACATTTTGTTCATTTGATATTATTGTTTGTACATGTATTCATATGGCAATTCACTATTGTAGCTAGTATATATGGTTTGTAGCATTTCTTTCGATTACGTGCTTGATCTGTTATTTAAGTGGTAAAATTGTTTGTTTCGATCGATCGAGAGAACGAGTCGGGGAGGAAGACTACTTGTTCTCAAATTGTTTGTTTCAATCGAGGAACACTTGGTTCTAAAATGCGGCAGCATATTGTTGTAAATGCAGTTCCAGGTTTTGTACACGAAGGAATCCTCGAGTTTCTGATTAAGATTTAGTAGGAATCCTCGAGTTTTGTACACGAAAGAATCCTCGAGTTTCTGATTAAAACAACAAATAGTACGGAGTATTAAAAAACTTGCTTAATGAAACCAAGTCCGCTGTGATAGGTTATACATATATAATTAAAAATTTAATTAAAAATAAATTAACAACACCGGGTCAATCACCGGTCAGCGGTGGCAGCAACTGACGACTGGCGGCGGTCAACCGCGGCAGTCATCGGTCATAGTCCAGTCAACATGGGTCAAAAGTTCACTCCTTTGATTTATATTTTTTTTAAAAATAGTGTTAAAAAACATGGTGAGCTTTGTCATACAGCTTGATAAGCTTTGCAGTTATTGTGGGTGAGCTTTGAAGCAGTCAGTGGTGAGTTTTGCATCACCTAACCGAAAGATGTCATTTTACCGAAAGACATCATATGACTGGAGTCAATCCCAGACACACGCACGCACGCACACACATACATAGGGGCCAGTTTCTGTGAGAATGATGCTTGGTGAAAAAAATAAGAATAATTTAGAAGCGTTAGATTAGAAGCAGCGGATGGCTGTGATTAGGATTTTTAATGGATGACCAAACAAGTTAAAAAATGGTATGTAATAATTACAATGCATTAAAATAGGGGATGATAGTCCGCAGAGGGGCATATTTGGGTTTTCAAGGGCATATTTGGGTGATAGACCTTGAATTCTAGCCACACAGAAATGCACAGTAATATAGAAAGCTAGAAAACCCACCGCCCTTGATTATCACTAATGGTGGAACCAATGGTGGTGATTGCAAGACCCTTTGGGCGGGAAAAACTTGGGACAAGTTTTTTTCTCTTTTTTAAGGCTAGATTTTTTTTGCTTTTGTATATGGTCTAAATTTTTTCAGCCACATAAAATTTTAATCTCCATATTACGAAGTGTTGGAAATATTGAGGGAATGGATGTATTATGTACTTTTAGAGGAAGACATTTTTTCTTACTCCAATTTGAACCCTTCTAGCCAAGTAAGGTGACAACACTACATTACTAAAAATGGTATATGATGAACGTGAATAAATTTGGTAGACATTGAGAGAGGAAGTATAGAACAAAAGTGACAAGAATTATCTCAGTTAAAGACCGTAAATCGAAATAGAAAATATAAAATGAGAGAGAGGAAGTACAGAACAAGAGTGACAAGAATTATTTTATCTAATGATCAATGAAAAATGAAAAATGAAAAAAGTAAAAAGATAAATCATTTAGAGACCAAAGAAGAAAATAAGAGCCTGATTTTTCTTTTTCTATTGATTACACTCGCTATCTAATTTGTACCTGACAAAAATTAAAAATATACTGTACTTCTTTTTCTCATATTTTTTTCATTAATTTTTTTACGATTTTCAATACACTACATTGACCATATATGTTTCTATTTATATATAAAAAATATTATAAAAATATGATACTTTAATACTATGTTTCAGTATTTATTTATTTATTTATTTATTTATTAATATTAAATTTGAAATTATAACTCAATCAGTAATATACGGAGTATCAAAGTTTAAAAAGTGGGAGTATGTTGTAGTGACAAGAAGCCACCCTAAAGTCTCTCTCTATATCTCGTGTTCGAGTCCCACTACTTCGTTAAAGAAGGTTGAGATTTAAAAAATGCACCATCGGTCCATAAATAAAGTTTTTGTTCATTATTCATATGATTAAATTTTATTCACTTTATTAATTTATTTTCGTTTCTTATTTGATAAAATAATATAGTAATTTCATTTTTAATTTTATAAATCTTTGCATAATATTTTTCATATAAAATAATTTAAAATTAATATCACTCAAACATAACGCGTAAAAAAAACTTTACTAGCTAGAGAGTACTAATGGGTCTCGGAGCTACTCAAAAAAAATTTAAAATTTCGATCGTCTTTCCTAAATATCCAACGTTCTAAACCGACTTTCCAAAACGCGTGGATTTGACCGCCTTCCAGCTCCTATAAATATTAAATACCCAATGCCCTTCCCCTACGCTTCACCAGGCTACAACGCTTTCTTCTATATGTGTTCTGTGGTGCTTATATTCTCGTCGGCCGGCAGCCGTAAAACATTAGCACCGGTCATCGGATCTTAAGGCTTTCCGTTTCCCGGTGATTGATTTTATTGAAGTTTTGCGTTTATTAGAATCGATCGGTTCGAAAGATATTTGTTTTCTACAATTTTTAATTAATTGTTTTCCCGTCTCTGATCCACGATATTGCTCAGATCATATATGCAAACCGTTAGCGCGATCGTATATTGATTACTGCTTCTGTTCTCGGCGATTGATTTTATTAAAGATTTGCCTTTATCGCGATCGATCCTATAAATTTCTTCTTCCCAAAATTTAATTTTATTGATACGACTACTTTTTGTCTCTTGTCCTCGATCGACGATGTAGGGCAAATCATAGACGGAACTGGTTGGCGGGCTATTGTTTTCCTGATTTTCTGCTTTGAATCCTATTTATGTTTCCAGGCAATTGATTTAATTGATGATTCGCCTTTATCTGATTCCTACTGCTAATTATTTCCATGCCTTGACTCGATGGTTTGTTTTCCTGTCTTGCCTCTATGATGTTGCTATGATTTCATATCAAGAGTGGGATTGGAGTGGGTGAACAAGATGGACAGGTTTGATACCACTTCATAAGGTTTCTGCTTCCCAGTTTCATTATTGTCTTTATGGTGATCGATCAGTTGGATTATCTATTTTTTGGAAATTAATTGTGTTCACGTCTTAACGGGATGATGTAGGAGTTCACCTCTGATGTTTTTATTTCTTTGGTTCATCCCATCTATGCTCGGTTTGCTCTTTTGAAAATTGTTTATTTATCGTGAGTTGGTATGTTGTTGGAGATCTCTACCCTGCTGTTGATCTCATGCAAGTCAGATGATATACTTGCTCTCACCTGCAATGATTTGGTATAATTTGGTATGAGTTCCTTTCTTATTTATAGTGAAGCATGGAAATTCATTGTTTTGGTAATATAGATATGCATATATTGTTTTAGTAATATTGATATTTGAAATTACATTTGAAATCTGAAGGATACTATTTGATTAGATAGTTTAAGGTAAGTGCAGCTAAAATTTTGTGATTTAATAGCTATAAATTACTATGTAGTATTGTTTTTTATATATATTTTTGATTTAAAAGTCTCAACATTTAAATATTTCTAGTATTTATATTAAATTTCTTTTAAACTACTACGTAGTAATTCTCTGCATCCATGGAAGGGGCATTGGTTGTCAAACAAATACCCTACCCCTACAAAGAACGTGCTCATCTTATCAATTGATTGATTATATGCATTTTGATCTAGTGTAGACAACACAATCTCAGCGGCAATTTTTTGGATTTTTCTTGATGAACAATAAAGACTCTTTTGGTTACTATGTGTCCAACCATCTCATATGGCATTTCCTGGTATCTGAAGATGGTCGTTTCCTAAACTTTTTATTTCTACCTTGACTTGTTGGTGCAGTTCAGAGTTCAGATGAATGATTTTTCTCTAGCCTTTTCATTTTAACTAGTTGAAAATTTAGTTTATAAGCCTCAAATTTTCATATGCCTCATTTTGTTTTGACAAAATAAGCAGAAGATTTTTGTTCTTCATTATTTTATGCTTGTGTGTTCCACATCACTATTCACATGTTCTTTTCTTAAGTACTTTTATTAATCACTTGATAAAATAAAATGAAGTTGTCTTCACTTTTCTTTTGTAGATTAACTATTGATGTGATTTTTTTTAATATAAATTTTATTCTTTAATATTGTACAATTTTTATTTTTTTACATCAGAAACAGCCGAATCTGGTACGGAGGGAGTATGATATAATGGATTTTACCTGAGCGAAATCATATATTAACATCTATGGTTATTGGTTAGTTTCATCTTGACCGACTCAGAATCTATAATTCTCTAAATACCACAAGGATATACATTAGAATAGATTGTGTTATTAGTATAGAATGTGTTATCTTGATCACATTCCTGGATCATATACACTTATGTTTTGATGAGTAGTAAGGGCACAAATCATTGGTTTGACTTTGCTTGCAATATTTTGGATTCATCTGGCTGAGCAGGTCTGTGTGTTGTTTATCCAGTTATTGGACTTAATGTCAGTCATGCAAATAATTTTGTGAATTTGGGTGGTCGAATAAGGATGGCTCAGCTTGATTTCTAGGTGCCCATTATATTTCTGGAAGTCCCCCATTGTGATGATTTTGGTACTAGAAATGGATTTGACAAGAACTATGCACATTTTGTGATGTGTTCGCTTCTTCTTGACCACCTCTCATAATCTAATATATACCACTGCCATCGTAATCCTGAAATTCCTGATAGAATTATAGAAGATCCATATAACCTTAGCTCTGATGACTTTTAGAAGATTTGACTTCAATTGTGAGATTGCAATAGCCCAAGAAATAGATGCCAGAAGTAGACTTGTTGAAAATGCTATGATTTTGAGCCTCAACAGTACCTGTGATGCTGGGGAGTTGATTTATTTAAAATACATTGAATCCTTGTCAAATTTTATGCCCCGAGAAGGCTTATGGAGGTTATAGAGCTCTGTTTCCAAGACATCCCCTTTGACCTGGGAGGTAGAAGGCTATCAAGAGTTACTGTTCTCACCCCCGACACTCCGTACGAACAGAATAGTAGCAATCTGATTCTCCTCATGCAAAATGTTTGGAAATCCAATTACGCTTAGCTATTTTTATTGTCCAGTTGCCAAACCTTCTCTAGATGGCCTCTGTTGAACAATATATCAGATCCAAGGTTTTTTTCTTGGTAAGATTTTTGTGGGTATGTTGTTTGGGCTGGAACTTGCAGCTCTCTTGATTTGTTGATCTAATCTGATATAGGCGATTTGGTGTCACGTACAAGGTCCCTGGCCTCACTTGGTTTGTTGGTGCAGATGAGTCCTTACTGCAAGGTTTTTTATGACGAATTAAGATGAAGGATTCTGTTCCTTATTTATTGCTCATGTTCAACATCACTAATCACATGTATGAACCAAAGCATATATGAATGTCTATCACTCTATGGTTAGTTTCTTCTTGATTGACTCTCATAATCTATATATACCACAATGATTTATAATCAAGATAGAATATGTGATAGGTTATGTTATCTTGTTCATCATCTTGGATCATATTTGCCTAGGTTATGATGAGTAATAGATGTGGGTCAGATCATTGCTTTGACTTCGCTTGCAATATTTTGGATTCATCTAGCGAGCAGGGTGATGTATTGTTTATCCTGTTATTGGACTTGACGTCATTCATGCCAACAATGTTGTGAATTTGGGTGGTTGAATGAGACTGCTTGGTTTGATTTCAAGACGTCCATTGCTTATATTTCAGGAAGTTCTGCACTGTGGTTATTCTTTTTAGTGGAAATCGATTTGACAAGAACCATGCACAGTTTCTGATATATTTGCTTCTTGACCATCTTTCATTATCTATAAATACCACTGCCATCGTAGTTGTGATAGAATATTGTTGTCATTAGTTGCTAATTTTCTTATAAAACAGCCTTGATGACTTGTAGAAGTGGCGGAGATCATATATTTGACTTCTATTGTGAGATTGCAATAGTCATGGAATTAGATGCTGGAAGTGAACTTATTGAAAATGCTCTTACTTTGATTCTCAAATAGAAGATCTGATGCTGGAAGTTGATTTATTGAAACTGCACTAAAACCTTGTCAAGTTTTGTGCCCAAAGAACAAGTGAACTACAGCAAAGACATAGAGATGATTTTTTTGTCAGCAACAGAAGCAAGGGGGATTAGAAATACATCCACACCAATAGGCATATGAAAGTTATGGAGTTCTCTTTCCAAGACATTCCGTCTGACCAGCAAGGTAGAAGGTAATCATGAGTTAGTGTTCTCACACCGCACAAACAGAATAGTAGTAACGCTCTTCATGCAAAATGTTTGAAAATCTCACCACATGTAGCTATTGTAGCTCTCAATTTCCTGATGTTAACTCAGACACGTGACACGATTTCAAGTACAAGGTTCTCGACAAGTACAAGGTCCTCGGTTTCATCTGGATTTTATATTTCTTGCTGATGAATATAGATGATGTTGATCTATTTTTCTGCCTTGGTTATTGGTCTAGGTGAGTCTTTAATGCAATGTTTATCATTTCAACAGATTTAAGATCCAATTGATAATTGTGCAGTTCTAAAAAAAATGGTTCCAACTAATTTGTTGTGACAAAATAAGGTGAATACTTTTTTCTTCATTATCTATTGCATGTGTTCACAACATTCACATGTTTGGATTGTATCGACTTACCTCAAATGATTTCGTTGGTAATTTTGTAAAATAAAATTATTGTCTAGTCACGTCTGCCTTTTCTTTTCTTTTGTAGAAAACTATTGATTTGGTTTTTAAATACAAAGTATAGAACTTTTATTTTTTTAATTTTTTTTTCAATTTTTGAATTGTTTACAAGATCTGGACCTTATTCTTGTAAGGAGGCAGTATGATGCAATGGATTTTACCAGAACCAAATCATTTATGGACATCTATGGTTAGTTTGATCTTGTCATACTCTCAAAATCTATAAATACCTCAATGATTTCTTATCCAGATAGAACAGGCTATAGAGTATGTTATCAAAATAGAATTTGTTTTCTTGATCAGATTCTTGGGTCAAAATGATTAGGTTGTGATGAGTAATAGATGCGGCTATGATCCTTTGTTTGATTTTGCTTCCAATATTTGGATTCATCCGGCTTGCAAGTTGATCCTGATGTGTTCTTCATCCTGTCATCATGTCAAACAATTTTGTGAATTTGGGTAGATGAATGAGGTGGTTTGGTTTGATTTGAAGGCATCCATTGCATATATATCAGGAAGTTCTTATGTTGTTAGTGGAAATGATTTGGAAAGAATTAGGTACAAAGTTTGTTGTGTTAGCTTCATCTTGACCTCCTCATAATCTATAGATAACAGGACCGTCATAATCCGGATAGGATTATTTATCATGACCAGTTGCCAAGTTCCATATCAAACCTAGGTTCTGATGTCTTATAGAAGTGGCGCAGATCATAGATTTGGCTTCAATTGTGAGATTTCATTAGTCAATGAAGGAGATGCTGGAATTGGAATGTTGACAATGCTTGATTTTGAGTCACAAACATTAGATGTGACGTTGGAAGTATATTTATTGAAAGCACACAGAAACCTTGTCAAGTTTTATGCCCAAAGAACAGGTGAACTACAGCCAAAACATAGACCATCTTTTTGTAAGCAATAGAAGCAAGGGGGATTAGCTTCACTCTTGAGAAAGTAACATGCAGATGAACATGAATACGGAGGTCATGGAGATATCTTTCCAAGTTACTCCCTTCGACCAGTGAGGTAGAAGGAAATCATGAACTAGTGGTCTCTCTGTACGAATGGAATAGTATCTAATGCTCTTCCCGTAAAATATTTGAAAACCCCACATTTAGCTTTTGTAATTGTCCAAATGCTGAAGCTTCTCTAAATGACTTCTGTTACACAATATATCAGATCTATGATTTTGGTTTTTCCCTGAAATGAAATTTTGTCGATGTGGGGGTTTGGTTGCTGGAACAGTGGAACTTGTAGAGTTGTAGCTCTCAATTTGTTGACGTAAGTTCAAACAGGGTACTTTGATGGAAAGTACAAGGTCATTTCATCTGGATTTTGTATTTCTTGCTGATGAACATAGATAAGATTGATTCATTGATCTATTTTTTTGCCTTGGTTCGTTGTTCCAGCTGAGTTTTTACTGCAAGGTTTTTCTTTATTTCAACAGATAAAAGATCCATTTGATAATCGTCTAGTCCTTGAAGCAGGTACCAATTAATTTGTCGATACAATAAGATGAACAATTTTGTTAATTCATTATATATTGCTTGTGTGTTCCACATCACTCTTCACATGTTTAGATCATATCTTCTTTCCTGAAATGTTATCATTGGTAATTTTCCAAAATAACCTAAGATATTATAGTCAGTATAGTCACATCTTCTATTTATTTTCTTTACTTTTCTAGAGAACTATTAATGAAATTTTTAAATAATATAAATTTTATTTGAAGGTCGTACTTATTTTTAATTTTTTTACATAGTAAACAACTGAACCTAGACCTTATTCCAGTACTGAGGGAGCATAATACAATGAATTTTAGCAGAACCCTATCATATATGAATATCAATGGTTAGTTTTGTCTCGACCGACTCTCATAGTCCGTATATGTTTAGGGTTTTGATGAGTAATAGATCATTTGTTTGACTTTGCTTGCAATATTTTGGATTCATCTGGCTGGGCAAACTGAACCTGATGTATTGTTTATCCTATTATTGGACTTGATGTCAGTCATGTTAACTATACTATTTTTGTGAGTTTGGGTGATCGAATGAGGTGGCTTAGTTTGATTTCGATGTGTCTATTGCTTATATCAAGAAGTTCTACGCTTTGAATATGCTTTGGAAATGGATTTGGCAAGCACTATGTACAAATTTTGTTGTGTTAGCATCTACTTGACCACCTCGTATAGTCTATAAATACCATGACCATCATAAACCTGATAGAATTATTTTATCCCGATCAGTTGCTATGTTTTGTATAAAACCTAGGCTCTGATTAGTTAAAGTGGTGCAGATCATAGATTTGTCTTTGATTGTGAGATTTCAATAGTCAAGGAGGAAGTGGGGTTATTGAAAATACTCTTGTATTGAGTTTCAAACATTTTATGTGACATTTGAAGTAGATGTATTGAAAATGCATGGAAACCTTGTCAAGTTTTATGCTCAATGAACCGTTAATTACAGCAAAGACATAGAGACATCTTTTTTGTCAACAACAGAAGGGGGTGTGGCTTCACTGTAGAGAAAGAAAGATACATCCAGATCAACATGCATATGGAGGTTATGGAGTTCGACACTCCCTTTGTCCAGCGAGGTAGATAGGTGATTCAGTGTCAAGTACAAGGTCCCCGTCCTCACCTGGATTTCATATTTCTTGCTGACGAATATAAATCAGGTTGATCAATTTTCTGCCTTGGTTTATTGGTGTGGCCGAGTCCTTCAAGGTTTTTCATTACAACAGATTTAAGATCCAACCGATGAGCGTCTAGTTCTGAAAACCGGTACCAGTTCATTGGTCATTTGGTAATATTAAGTACTCCGTAATAGTCTAGTCACCTTCTCTTTTTCTTTTCTTTGCAAAAAACTTCTGATTTAGTTTTTAAATACTAGCACATAAATTTTATTTTATAATTTAATTCTCATTTTTAATTATTTTTTGTTTTTTTATTTTGCATTGGGAAGAGCTAAATCTAGACCTTATTTTGGTACAGAGGGAGTATGATATAATGGATTTTACAAGAACCATATCATATATGGAACATCTATGGTTAGTTTCATCTTGATTGACTCTCATAATCTATAAACAAATAAATACTAAAACGATTTATAGTCAAGATGAATGGTTTTCAGCATAGATTATGTTATCTTGATCAAATTCTTGGATCATAATAATAATATATGATTAGGTTCTGATGAGTAATAGATGTGGAACAGAACATTTTGTTGACTTTGCTTGCATGATTTTGGATTTATCTGGCTGTGCAAGTTGGTTTGATTTCAAGGTGTCCATTGCTTATATATCAAGAAGTTTTGCACTGTGATTATGCCACCTCTTATTTTCCATAAATACCACGACCGTCATAATCCTGATAGAATTATTTTACCCTGATCAGTTGTTATATTTCCTGTCAAAACCTAGTCAAGGAAGGAGATGCTAGAAGTGGATTTATTGGAAGTACTCTTATTTTGAGATTCAAACATCATATGTGATGCTACAAGTAGATTTATTGAAAGCGCCTTGAAACCTTTGCAAGTTTTATGCCCAAAAAACAGGTGAACTACAGTGAAAAGCTGAAGATATAGAGATGTCTCTTTTGTGAGCAACAGAAGCAAGGGGGATTAGCTTCATCGTAGAAAATGATACATCCAGATCAACTGGCGTATTGTGGTTATGAGGCTTTCTTTCCAAGCTTTGACAAGAGAGGTAGAAAGTAATCATGAATTAGTGTTCTCACCCCTTAAAGACGGAATAGTAGTATTCTGATGCTCTTCATTCAAAATGTTTGAAATTCCCACCACCTCTTGCTACTTCACTTGTCCAAATGCCAATGCTTCTTCAAATGCATTTTGTTTAACAAGATATCAGATCCAAGATTTTGTGGCTATGTTGTTTTGTTGCTGTAACTTGTCGTTCTAGATTGGTTAACCTCAGGCAGGGGATTCGATGAAAAGTACAAGGTCCTCGGCCTCATCTGGATTTTATATTCATTGCTGAAGAATAAAGATAAGGTTGATCTATATAAATTGCTGACTTGCGTAAGATCTCTCATTCGAACATGTAGACATCATTTTTTATGGCAGGAGTGTTATTTATTGCTCATCTCTTGGCTCTATGATAGACAATGGATCTGTTTCGTTCGCTTCATCGTCATTTCCTCATCATTCATCATACAAATGATTTTTCAGTTTTATCCTCAGACGTTCGGTCTAAGTTCTCTTGTAACTCATTCAGCTTGTGTTGCTCATTCAGGATGAGCAATGCCTACCACTGTGAATGGATTCAGGTTTGTTTATCCAAAATTTCATTTCCTGGCAAGTGCTATTTTCTTGTGTCTGAAGGTACATTGATGGGTATTCATTATTAGGCTCAGCTGACTTTTATGTATGTTTTAGATAATATAGTTTTTGCATTTTATAATTAGGGGCCTTGGGTTGCTCTCTTATGATAAAGAGATTGACTCATTTGAGAAGAATCTCTTTTGTTCCTTTCGTGCTTCGGCTCTATTGACCTAAGACAGGTTTTTTGTCTTTCTTAAGTACTTAAATCATTTCAGAGTGTTCATGGATTATTGATGTGATGACACTAAGAAAGGGCTTGAAGTTTGGGATCATAATGTTTACTAGACATTGTTTTTTAATAGAATTATTTGGATCTTGGCTTATGCAGTTCAGATTTCTTACTCTGTTCCATCACAGAGTTATTGAATTCATCCTTTAATGCTCACTGCCCAGACATGCTCGGATTTTGTGATCAGGTTCTGAAAATCTGTGTTTTCAACTACAAGGTCATTGTCTTCTAGCTTTCTGAGAGATCACAAAGTTTGCCCTATTCAGGGTAGCAGTAAGACTGTAGCTCACAAGTTTGTGTTGTTCATTTTGGATAGAAATTCTATATTCTCCTGTCCGAGAATGTCTATTCACACCTTTGCGTATCCATTGCTTATATATATCAGGAAGTTCTGCGCTGTGACTATGTTGTTAGTGGAACTGGATTTTTGACAAGAACTATGTACAAATTTTGTTGTGTTAGCTTCTTCTTGACCTCCTCTCATAATCTATAAATACCACGACTGTTATAATCCTGATAGAATTATTTCATCATGATCTGTTGCTAAGTTTCCTATCAAACGTACGGATGACCTATAGAAGAGGTACAGATCATATATTTGACTTCAGTTGTGAGATTTCAATAGTCGAGGAAGGAGATTCTGGAAGTTGAGTTATTGAAAATGCTTGATGTGATGTTGGAAGTAGATTTATTGAAAACACACAGAAACATAGAGATGTCTATTTTGTCAGCAACAGAAGCAAGGGGGATTAGTTTCATTGTCAAGAAAGATACATCCAGATCAACTGGAATATTGAGGTAGAAGGTAATCACAAACTAGTGTTATCACTCTGTACAAACATAATAGTAGAATCTAATAAACATATGAAAATCCCATGTCTAGCGCTATTGTATCTGTGCAGTCGTATATCAGATCCAAGATTTTTTTCCCTGGTAAGAAATTTTGGGTATGTTGTTTGGTTGCTTTCAATTTGTGGATTTACGCTAAGACATCTGATTAGGTTGATCTATTTTCTACCTTGGTTTACTGGTGTGGACGAGTCCTTACTGCAAGGTTTTTCATTACAACAGATTTAAGATACAATTGGTAAGGGTCCAGTTCTGAAAACCGGTACCAGTTCATTGGTCATTTGGTAATGGTAAGTACTCCGCAATAGTCTAGTCACCTCTTGTTTTTCTTTTCTTTGTAGAAGACTATTGATTCAGTTTCTAAATGCTAGTGCATGATTTTCTTTATAATTATTCTGTTTTTTTTTTTGCATTGGAAAGAGCTAAACCTGGACCTCATCCTCGTATTAGAGTATGATCGAAATGGATTTTCCAAGAACCATATCATATATAGAACATCTATGGTTTGTTTCATCTTGATTAACTCTCATATTCTTCATCTTGATCAAATTCTTGGATCATATTAATAATATATGATTAGGTTCTGATGAGTAGTATATGTTTAACAGAACATTTGGTTGACTTTGCTTGCATGATTTTGGATTTATCTGGCTGCACAAGTTGGTTTGATTTTAAGGTGGTGTTCACCTCTTATAATCTATATATACCACGACTGCCACAATCCTGATAGAATTATTTCACCCCGATCAGTTGCTATGTTTCCTATCAAAACCTAGTCAAGGAAGGAGAAGCTAGAAGTGGAGTTATTGAAAATACTCTGATTTTGAGATTCAAACATTAGATGTGATGCTACAAGTAGATCTATTGATGCTCTTCATACAAATGTTTGAAATTCCCACCATGGAATAATAGTACTTGTCCAAATGCCAATGCTTCTTTCGATGCCTTTTGTTTAACAAGATATCAGATTCAAGATTTTCTGGCTATGTTGTTCTGTTGCTGTAACTTGTCATTCTAGATTTGTTGATGTAACCTCTGGCACGGTGACAAGTATGAGGTCCTCGGCCTCATCTGGATTTTATATTTATTGATGAAGAATAAAGATAAGGTTGATCTATATCAATTGCTTACTTGTGTAAGATCTCTCATTCGAACATCTAAACAACATTTTTAGGTGGTGGGACTGTTATGCATTGCTCCTCTCATGGATCTGTTACGTTCGTTTCATCGTCATTGCCTCATCATTCGTCGAGTCTAACTTCTCTTGCAGCTAATTCGGCTTGTGTTGCTCATTCAGGATGAGCAATGCGTACCAGTGTGAATGAATTCAGGTCTGTTTATCCAAAATTTCATTTCCTGGCAAGTTCTATTTTCTTGTGTCTGAGGATACATTGATGGGTACTCATTTTTAGGCTCAGCTGACTTTTATGTCTGGTTTATTTAATGTAGTTTTTTGCATTTTCCAATTAGGGGCCTTGGTTTGACAGGTTTTATGTCTTGCTAGATTACTTAAATCACTTCAGAGTGTTCACTTCATCCGTGCCTTTCTCAAGAAATCTCGCATATATCTTGATTGGCTTTGTGTGGTAGGTGTCAAGTCTGTCATTTGCTTTTGATATATACCTTGGTCTACATTGATTATTCATCTGATGCCACCAAGAAAGGGCTTGAAGTTTGGCTTATGCGGTCCAGGTTTCGGACCATTGTCTATTTCACCGTGGCAGTTGGGGAGTTACAATGTGGTGAATTCTTTACTTTATTATTTTTATTTTATTCATCTTTGGATTTCAATTTTATTCTGCTTTAATGTTCAGAAATGAGTATGTGATGTGCAAAAAAAAACTTGTGATTTTGGTTTTAGTTCTTTCTTTGTATAGCATTTTTTAAACATTTTTTGCACACCACTACTTTGGTTTTAGCATTTACAGTTCTCTCTTTGATGTGCAAAATTAGTTATCTCTTTGGTTTTGGTTTTTTTTTAATGTTATTGTGTAGTTTTATTATGCTTTTTAACTCCGCCTGTGAGAGCAGCCGGTCCCCAGCCCGGATAAAGGAGGAAGGGAAAGCTTCAAATACATTGTATAACAAAAAAATTGCAGTCGGTGGTAGCTGGATTTGTATTAGCAGTAGGCAAGATAAGTGTATGGAGCTAAGTGTATGCAACTTTTTTATAATTGATTGAAAGTTTATGAAATGTTTACTATTAAATTAAGATGAAATTATTCAGTTTGGTTTAAAAAACGATACAGAAAAGAAATATATTATTAAAAAAAAGTTTTCACAAAGTCTTAGTATGTTTAAAGGGATTCGGTTCGATTTTCCAACCCCAAAATCGAAATCAAAACCAAACCAAAAGAGTTTGATTTGTTTTTTTGTATTCGACTTCCATATTTTTGGTTCGGTTTATTTTTTGGAAAATTTGATCAATTTTGATTCAGTTTTCAATTTTTCCTACCCGCCCCTAATCACAGCTAAAGTTTATAAAATTTTATTTTCAAAAATTAAATGTAAAGAGACTTTTTTTGGGGAACTAATACTCCGTACATTACTTTGCTATTTGGTTTTTATTATAGAACCAAGGGAAAAAATTAATTTGTTTTTTTGCACATTTAAAAATATTCATTTGATATAACTAATTTGTAAATTTATGAGAAATAATACTATCATTGTCTTAGATAAACCTACATATTTTTACTTTTTTTTGTAAAAAATGGGACAATTTTTTGACCTTAAATTATAAAAAAAATATTTAATTATAATTTGAATTTAATATGATTGATTTCTTTTTTGATAAAGTTTTCATATATTAAATTTTTATAACATTTATTTATTTGAATTATATTTAATTTGCAGTAAAAAATATCAAAGTTTGACCAAAAAATTAAAACAATAAATAAATCCGGACGAAAGGAGTATGAGATACTACATTCTCTTCACTCATAACATAAACACACACACTATAGTTATGAACAAAACAGTTGTAATAATAATATTAATAATAATAATAATAATAATAGTAATAGTAATAATAATAATACTCTATAATCACATTAAAAATATATCATTTTTAAAATAATTGATTTTTAAAATAATTGATTGGAGAGTAGAAAGAATTTGAAAAAACATGAGAATAGTTAGAAGAAACTCGAAAGAAGTGGAAGAAACAAAAGAAACCGGAAAGAACGAGAAGAAACTGGAAGTTAAGAGTTTAAGCCCTAAAGAACAAGCTCTTAATGTGGACATTTAATAAAACTTCATAAAACAATGGTCTAAATGCAAACTATCCTTAATTATAGAGCACCGTTTATGGAATTACTCTTTAACATTATTTTCTAAAAAAATCCTACGTGACTAAAAACAATACTCCTTAAGTTCATCCAAATTGAAAAAAAAAAGATGTAAAAAAGAAAGAATGGTTTGAGTGTAGGGATGATCATCATGCACGGGTAGCCAAAAACTTAATGCCGGAATCACTGTGATTTGTAAGCTCTCCAGGTGTGAATGGCTGCTCTTGGCCAAAGCCAAAATCCCTTCTTAAGATCGTAAACCCGCAATAATCAACCTCATAAACACTAGCTCCTTTCATGGCTGCAGAAAACACAGAGCCTACTCCCTCCCCTGGGTTAAGAAAACACAGCAAAGGAATAATAGCTAAAAAGCATTTGAAGAAGTTAGACAATGGTGTGTATTAGATGACAAAATAAAAGAAAATGTGTGATCTTGAAGACGGTGCAAGCCAAACACTGCCGATTCCAAGTAAACAATTTCAAACCCATAGTGGGACTATGGGAGGAAAAGTCAATGTGAAGGGTATTGATATTAGCTGGCAAAGATAGGCATAAAGAGGTAATACCCGAGTTTGACTCCTGGTAACAAACAATCATGCGCAACATGGAGATTGGAGACCCTCATTTGCCCGACAATGACTATTGGGGCAATTGTCTGGTCTGTGCTATAACCCGTGGTGGTACATGTGTATTGTGATCAGAACAGACAGTCGCAAAATGTGAGTGGAGAACCGTACATTGCAGGGTGATATCAACAAAAGGGCATTTTGAAAAATGTCCAAAACAATAGAATGTTCATCAACACACAGATAAGGAATGAACCCCATCATTAGGGATTTAGGGTCCTCCCAGAACCGGCCATATAGTTACCTAGGATGATTTATATTAAGTTAAAAATTTAGTCGGACAGATAAGGAGCTACATAGTATAATCTTAGTCTGACAAATTGAGATATAAGCTTGTTAGGGCTCCATGGCACGCATGATCGCCTTTCAGTGTCGTTACCCGGACATCACTACCCTTTTGCAACCCAATTTTGCCATCTAAGCAATGCCCACAACAAAAGTTCGTCAGCTCACAACCCCATATTTTGTAGGACAAGAAAATAATTGTTAGGATGGCTAAAACAGTAGGCCTTACCATGTGTGACAAGCAACAAGTTCTCTGATGGATATTTGTCAGCAAGGGCTTTAGCAACATCCACATACCGAGCCCGTGCAGCTAGCACAGGCTCTTCCCAATCAGGTAGCTATACTTGTACAAAAAAGCAGAAAATACTTCAACCAAATCATTCATTAGAGAGAGTTAGGAACTTAAGATCGAAGAAATATACCTTCTTGTAGATTTTTTCTGCATTGTGATCGATAGTTCCAGCAGGTAATTGAGATTCACATTGAGAGACATTGAATTTAAAATCTCCATCCTTTGGAGCCACATTAGGTCGTATCGCTCGCGTGTTCAACATTTCAGATAATCCCATTTCAACCGAAACCTATTAAATGTACAAAGAGAGGAAGACTCACAATCACAAATAACCAAACCTAATAAATGTCACTCAAGCAACGGTAGGGGAAAGATTTAAAAAGTAAAATTCTAAGAGGACCCGGATCGTGATGAAGAGTGACACTCACACACTGCCTCAATAAAGATACAATCCCTCCGTCCCATTAAATACTTTCCCTTTTTCGACGTCTCAAGAAGTAGTTCTCACTTACATTTTTCATTTTTCACCTAAACAAATTTTAGTATTGCATTTTTCATTTTTCTCAATTTTTTTTAATACTTTGTAAAAATCAAACCGGTAAAATTTCTGGGAGGGAGGGAATTTTTCAAAAAGCTTGTTGAGCCTTGTAAAATCTTTGAGGAGAAAAAAAAAACCACAAGGTTCAAATAAAAGGTCCTTTTTTAAGGAAAAAGGTTTTCAACTTTTCATGCTCCTTCCTAGGTTTAACACAACAAAGGTCTGAATTTACTCAAAGAGACAATGCAACTGTTTATGTTCCCATCCTATGAACACATTCATACTTTGGGGGCATTATAGCATGTTTTTCTCTTGATTGCACTACCCTAAAGCCCTCATGATGTAGAATGTTCATGATCTAATGAAGGGATTTGCCATAAATAAAAGAGGAAAATAGAGCAAGAGACCTTGATTTTGGAGAGATCCACGGCGGCGGCATCCGTAGAGACCCTGCCGGAATCACCGGCGGAATAGGCGACGGTGCATAGACCTCGGACAGCCTCGGACGCTGTCTGGAGGCAGCGAAGAAAAGGAGAGACGAAGACACGTTGGATCGGGGACCCGAGATCTTCCCGGATCCTGCGGCCGACCGCGAAAGCCCGATCCATTCCATCCGGGTGCAGCGGCGGGTCCGACGGCCTTTCCGCACTAGCGGGCCAATCCGGGTCGACGTTATCGAGGCGGTCCCCGTGCCGCATTACGACGACGTATTGGCAATTTCTCCATCCGTTCCCGTCGGGAAGCTCCATTTCCGGCGAACGATGCGAAGAATATTCGAAAGAAAATTTAAAGAATCGGAAGAGCGCTGATTGAGTATTGAAAGATTCTTCTTTCGCGAGTTAGTTGAAATGTTTTCGCCGGCGTAATTGTAGGAAGCAAACATCCGGCCGGCGTTCGCCCGAGGAAAATGTCGTTCAGCAAGAGAATTTGGCGCTAGAAACTAGGGGTGGGAGTGTGGGAAGGGTATTTGTTAGGGGCATGTACCAAAATAATTCTCGAAGTTTTACTCCGTATCATGTAAGTCTCGAAAAAAATTTGTTACTTTGATCAAGGTCGGCCTTAAAAAATGAAAAAATGAATTTGGTCTGACCCAAAATTTAGATTTTGGACCCTATTATATATTTTTTAGAATATTTTTGCTTTAAAATTATTAGCAAATTTAAAAATATGAGGCCCTAAAATTTAAAGTGCCCTGTGCGGTTAGCCACTTTGCACACCTTCCGGGCCACCCATGACTTTGATTAACATGCAAAATTTTATGATTTTTAAATTATTTTATTTGTAAATTGATAAAAAAATAACACATTAAAAAATTATATTTAAAAACTACATTGAAAACTCTACAGAATAAGAAGTGATAAAAATATTTTATTTTATCAAATGATCAATGAAAATATGCAAACAAATAAGAGTTATCGAGATACCGTAATAGTAAACAGGAAAGATTTTTGGGACGGATGGAGTATAAGTTATACTTTTGTTTGCATTTTAGTTTTTTGTATATGCATATAAATACATTCACAAACATTCAAAATACTATTTTGTTATCGTTTGTTTTTTAGTTTGTGAAATATAAACTAGATTTTCATGAATAATATAAAATGCTTTGTACCAAGAAACCACCTCAACTATGTGGTTCTGATGCAAGAAAAGTTATTTATATTCTAACACGCCCCTGACATAAAGGCATAGTCTTTTTCGATTTCTGTACATAAATTTAATTTTTTTAAAAAATGGGTGGCGCTAAATTACGAACCCGTGACTTCTAAATCAATACGGCTCTGATACCATGTCAAAGAACCAACTAAACCAAAAGCTTAAGCTTGTGGTTGTGGCTCAGGAAAAAATCTCTATATTATAACTTTGACCTAAAAGTAAAATAAAATTATAGGTTTACTAAATTAATCAAAGAAACATACATACGGTTTTCTAATTACTTGAGAAAAAGCTGAGAGAAGTAAGCTCAAAGGTTGATGACATCTAATGTACAAAAGTATTACGCAATGATCAGTTGTATTATTTTCCCGCTTGGATGTTTTTGAAAGAATTTTTACTTTTTTTTTTTGCATGGAGAATTCCATGATTACATAAGTCAATATGTTTTCTTGGACTTCTTAATAAGTTTTTTAGGACACTTTTAAAAAGTTGATTTCTTAATGAAATACTTTTACTTTTCGAATGTATTTTTGGGTTTAATATCATTAAAAATATATGCATAATCCCTTCTCCCATTTTATATACTTATTTTGATTTTAGGGCATAATTAAGGAAGGGAAAGATGGCATTGACCTTCCTAAAATGCCCTTCACTCTATTAAATGAAATCAAACATATCCCATATGCACACCCATGAATTAAACAATCAATCAAACATACATGAAATCAAACATCAAACACAATCCAAATTACATCACACCAATGTTTTTTTTTTGAAAACTTTCAATGGAAGTAAAAGAGAATGTCAGTGGCTTGATCTACACTCCCAGGGCAGCAGTAGTGCAACATTGAAGATTTGAAATTTCATCATATAGCTCTTTAATATCCACATGAACACTAGATCTGAAATTTCATCATATAACTCCTCAAGATTTTTAAAAAATTATATATAAACCTCAAATTAACATGTGAAAATAGAAAAAATGTTTGTAGATGAAACCATACAAATAAACCTTAGCAAGAAAGCCCTAGATCCGAAATGAACACAAGATTGCAAGGGTATATGGGAAAAGCCTAGATCTGGAAACACGATCTAAAACCAATTTTAAGAGAAAACTCTAAAATCATAAACAAAACACAAAAGAATTGCATGAGAGAAGAGCGAGGAGAGTGAGATGATGAAAGAACGATAGAAAGCAAATCAAATACGGTGGGCGACTGATTGCCAAGGAGAAAATGATTAGTGAGAACAGATGCAGGGAACTGAATCAGTGGATGGGACGATGGATGGGACGATAAAAGAACAGATGAGGGAGATGAATGAGTGGATGTGAGGTGGTCGATGAATGAGAAGATAAGATGAAGAGAAGTGGCTTATTTTAAGAGTAATTTAGTTATTTTATCAATAAAAACTTAACATAATAAAAAACGTTTAATTCATTTTGAGACAAACGAAAAAATAGGTAATTTAAATTAAGACACAAGTTGTAAATTTTTGGAGGCTTCAATATCCAAATGCAATTATTATTGGATAGGAGATGCAAATTGCAAATTGCAACAAAAATGCCAGGAACATTTTCAATCATGGGCAATTATATGTTGCTATGTCAGGAGTTCAAAGCCACTCAAGATAAAAAAAATGTCACAGTGGGGAATACGTGTTTTTGCTACGTTGTACATAGACTATACTATTTTTGTATTCTTTTTTCTGCACATACATCGCACGGGTTAAAATCTATGACAAAAAAGATGCAGAAGGGCATTTAAAGACGATCATCATTTTATATGTACATAGTGCAAAACCTGGAACCAGTCAATCATCTTTTTATTTGCTGCTACCTGCCTGTTTCTCTCCCTGTCCAACTTCGACCAATAGCGTCAGAAGGGCTTCGCAAACCTGAGAGGCATCAGCTTCGGACGGGTCGTCACCCAGGGACGAATACACCATCCATGCGTGGTCCAGTTTTCGGGTCGGCTTCACGACGACCGAACCGGGCACCTCCGCGTCGCGGCAAGTGACCAACCCGTCACTCTTCTCACCGTACCTGATCTGAAGCAGCTGGGCACAGGCTGCCATTGCAGCCCCCAGTGGCATCACCACTGGGAGCTTTGTGGACTGACCGGTCACAGAAAACGTGGGCAGTTCGGCATGCGCGACGCGGGACAGGGAGGCCAAGACCACAGGAGAGATGCCTGCCTCTGTGTGGAAAGACACGGTTGGGAGTTCTCTTGGCAATTGGTGTTTCTTTAGGAAGGCTTTCCTCCTTTCGTATGTCAAGTCTTCTAGTGCTTGCATGTCTCCCTGCAACACAACGACTGCCATCATTACAGATTTTGACCATATAAGCATTTGGGGGTCCGGACCCAGAGATGTACTCCCTCTGTCCCAATAAAAGCCTCCCAATTGAGTTTGGCACAAAGATTAAGAAAAATAAAATTGTGTGGTTGAAAGTGATTCAGAGGGGAGAGAAAGATGTTGGGCCACTCAACGTTTTCCAAAAATGGAAAGAAGAGTATTTTTTGGACATCCTGAAAAAGAATTGAAGTCTTTTTTTTTTGGGACGGGGGAGTATGAAATAGAGTAGTAAGTATCGACTCAAGAAAACATATGATAGGCTAAAAGAATCAGATATTATGTTCAGATTAGTACATTGCACTACTATCAGTTCAATTCACCAAGGATACATAACCAAGACAAATACCTTGATTACTCTACAGATGAGTATCTCCATAAGCTTGCGCGCATTAACATAATCACCCAGCTGACCTTGCCGCAGTATGTCTGAGGCGATCGGACTACCACCATATGGACTCTGTGCAAGTACCAGCCCCGCAACCTTATCTTTCAGATCAGACCAATATATGGATAGAGCGGCAGCAGCATCTATTCCTCCTTTGCTGTGTCCAAGAAGCAGAACTTGTTTCCCAGAACCCCAAAACATTTCTTCAATATAGTCTTTTATCTCTCTGGCATTTTTCTCGACCGATGCCTGAAAACATGTTTTTAGCACCAAAAACGATACCGGAAAAATACTAAATTCAGGGGGAAAAGGTGGTATGATACAGTACCTCACTGTGAATTTTAGCAATGTGACAAGTTAGTCCCATTTTTGAGAAAGATGTTTTTGTATTAACAAAGTAAAGGGGTCCATGATTGCTGAAAAGGCCTGAAGAATAAGAAGATCAGTGAGGATTTCGTAAGTATAAGTAAATAAGTTTCACCAGCACACACTGCTACCCACATATGACGACATTTTGGGCAAAGGGTTTGATTCAAGAAAAAACTATTCTTTAATACACTACATGGAAGTTCAATGATAATAATAAAAGCTCAAACTTATTTTGCTAACAGCCTAACAATATTAAAGCCTTATTTAGGGAAGGGTATACATATTGCAATATTGCTACCTGGTACGAGCAAGTATACGACTGTCTTTGGCAACCTATGCACACCATGCCTGATGAAGCAAAAAGTGGGTTAAAAAACATCTCTAATTCAATTCAGCAGATGATCGGCAAAACGAATAACAGAAGCACAATACCTAATAGAATCAATAATCTCCAAAAATCTTTGAGTGCCATCTTTAACTGGAGGCATTTCTGGATCACGCTGCATCCATCCAATATCATCAGCTGAGCCACGAACTGTCCTCTGTACTCTTTCAATCAGACTACAGAAAAAAAGTGTGGTTAATCACCTCTCTGGGAGGGCCTGCAAAGAGAAAAGTGTAAAGAATCCCAACCAAAAAAAGGAGTCTTCAAATTCCTTTACAAGCAATATGAAATGGTGTTTTGTTCAAAAAAAAAATATGAAATGGTGTAATTGATGGATCGTAGACAATCAGAAAGAGAATCAAGGATTCATAAAATTGATGTTTTTTTCTTGAATCTTGACAGGTATAAGTAGTTATATGTAGTAACGATCTTTTTCCTGAAGTATTTCCAAGGTTGCATAAATGTAGATGTCCACCACCAAAGTCCATCCATCAAAATTACGTGCAACATTGCCCGAATAACCTAAAAAGGTTTCTTTTATTGAAATGTTTCAGCTTTTCAAGAAATGATAAACACAAGAGCCCCAAATGATGCATACCCTTGAAAAATAGAAATGCCATTTTGATTTGACTGAGCTGATGTAATAATCGCACTAGAGTTCAACAATGGTTCTCTTTCTGATTCTGCTGAACTACAGTTTAACAATGGCTCTTTTTCTGATTCTGTTGAACTACTAGTCATTTCTTCATGGATGCGTGGAGCATGCATTTCTTGATTAGATGATTCTGAAGATCGGAATGCAGTTGCACCTAAAAGAGTATTAAAGGTAGTAACAGATCCTCCAGAATTTCTAGGACCAAATGTCACCATTTCCTGTCCACCAGAGTCTCCAACAGCCAAGCCTGAGGTACCAATGTATCATAGCAAAAGAACTTAATTGCTATATTGCTATTAAAAAATCCATAATTACTAATTAGGAGAGAAGAAGTAGCGCAAGACTACAAGTAGCAAATGCAATGAAAGGAGATAATAATATACTACATAAAACATAAGTTAGTGCAAGCGGCAGAGAGAAGGTGCGCCAGAACGAATGCAAGTGAAATTGAATGCAGTCAAGATTTTATTCGTTTTGGGTTCATGCAAACCTACTCTGCATACTTCATGGTTCAAGTGTTTAAACTAACTAATACCTGCTGAGATTAATGATAGATCATTAATACTTGATATTTTTTTAGAGAGATTTCCAAGTGAGTGTCTAAAGAAAGAAACATGGGCTACCAAGGTCATACACTTAACGATTTGAAAAAACTAAAAATGCTAAACTTCTACAGTAAACCTCACCGGAAAGACCAGGGAGACAGCTTGTAAACAGAGAAGTTGTTTCTGCAAGATAAGATGCTGCTTCATTAAGCCTTGGCATGGAACTGATGGAAGTGAATAGTTGAGGGAAAACATGGTCATTTCTAACTGAACCGTCATTTTCCTGACCAAAATTAACAATTCTATGAACTCAAAAGTAGTTTGAGATCAAGATAAACTCCAAAGCATAGGAAACCTATTTTTCTAATAACACTAGGTAGATAGACAGCATGACCAAGAACAAAGAGGCACCGTTTTGGCTGTTTAAGGGGTGAAAATGATAATAGGGCGTATGTCATATGCTACAAACATCACTTAGATCCCATAAGGTGTAGTAGCAAATAGGCAACTGCTGAAAATTTAAAAGGATTATGAACCTCTGAATGAATCTTCTACATTTTGTCGAATAGAAAAGGAAAAGAACTATTTAACTATCGAAGGGGCAAATAACTTATAGAGCCAAATTGAAGAGCATTACACCAAAGGATGAGACTTCAAGAGCACTAGATGAATTATGAAAGAAAGAGGTTCCAAGTGTCTATAGTGTTGCAAAGTAATTTACTCATACATGTTAAAGAAAAACTTTGCTCAGGTTTCCTTGGATAATAATCAATGCTATCTTTCATCTCTGAAAAGTGAGACAAACCAGAAAAGGGATTGGACATCTCAGGTATTCTATGCATCAACAATTGGAAACATTAGCAAAGGGGAAAAACATAAATTTCCAAATATGTGCATCAGCATAACAAAGTTAAGAGACAATTCCAGAATTCATTACAACTAAATTAACATAAATGTAGCTCCAAAAAAACTTAACTGATTCAACGATTTCCTACTTTAAGCCCTAAAGCTCATCGACAAACACACATTCTAAAAGGAGATCACATAAATCCCTCAGGGGATGAAAATGAATTGCAACATGAACAGAGACCGAAGAACACAAACTTTTCCAAATTTTACAAGATATTTGGGTGTCGCAAAGTCCCCAAGTATCCAAACGGAAACATTTCAAGGACGGAAAGCAGGCACTAGTTTGAAGAATTTGTGTAACATTGCCAACAACATACGGAGGAAAAGGTTGAAAATTATCTAAGTATATACTACTAAAACATACTGTCAATGGTGGGCTTGCGTCTCTGCCATTACTATCTTGATCGTCCATATAGCTGAAACCAACTGCTTTCAATTGAAGAAACAAAGTAAGAAGTGATTCATTTGTGAAGCAAAAATCAGTTTATAACTACGTTTTTTTCCACCGAAATAGGTTTTTAAAATTGGAACAAGAATAAAAACATAAAAAAAATCAATTAAAAATGAAGAAATGAGAAAAGGGGAAATACCTTAACAATGACTAAAACATGCTCCATATATCAAAATAGAACATTCGATGTTTTTATACCAAAAGAGGACTTATAGTGCGAACAACTTGTCATTAGATAATGACCAAAAACACTGAAATGCTAATACATAATGACAAATTGTTGCATTTCACAATTTCACGCTCCAAAAAAAGTAGGACTTATTTTAGTACAAATTCCACATTTATGTCTAACTTAATTTCTTTACAAAATACAAGCCGAATCAAAATTTTAAAGGGAAAACATCAAAATTAAATAAGAAACAAATTGAAGGTGTAAAATCAATTTTTAGAATTGAAAATAAGTTACAGACCAAGTTTCTAAGAAACAATTTGAAAAATCAGACCTTAGCTCTGCAAAAATGACAGATAAAAAAATGATAAAGTGTAAAATAAATCAGACCTTAGCCGTCCTAAATCAGTTTAGTAAACCTGCAAATGAAACAAGAAACAAGTTACAATTAAACCAATTTATTAAACATGAAATCGAACTAAAGCAGTTCTAAATGAGTTATCCACAATCAAATATTGTATCCCCATCTTCACTTACTCATTTTGTTTTTTCCAGAAAGTCAAATTGGATGTCAAAACACCCATTCTAGGGCACAGTGAACCGAGAGAAGGCTTCATTCACGCACATCACTGAGAAATCAACAGAAAACATTAATTTATGCCGAAAACGCAATCAAGTAAGCTTCAGCGTGCATAAATCAAAACTTCATCTAGCACCTAGATCGTCCCCTAGAGGAATTGAAAAAATCTGAAGCAGTAATTTGTTCGAAACAAAAATTGGAAAAATCATGAACACATGCGAATCAATAGGAGTATAAACATTTGAATTTTTGAAAAGAAATGAAGAAATCATAAACTCGCCATTCACCAAGAATGAAGAATTGCTCCAGATAGATTAGATGAAGGAAAAGCGAGAAGGAAAAAAATGGAGATCACACTTCTGAAGAAAATACATAACCAACCTTTGGGGGACAAGGACCGGTTCGGGTTCAACCATAGAAGAGACACTGTTCATAGGGTCACTCACTTTTTATTTTTACTAGTTATTTCATAAAATAATATAGTCTTTTCACCTCTAGTTTTGTAGAACTTTTTGTTAGAATAAGTGACCAACGCTAGAGGGGGGTGAATAGCGTTTGATCGTAGAAATCGCAGGAATAAAAAATTAAGAACGTGAAACGTAAAGAGCGTAGAAAGCGTAAAGGGAGCACACCAAGATTTATACTGGTTCACCACAACGTGTGGCTAATCCAGTCTCCCGAGAGACTCTCTCGAGCTACACTACTTCCGTTAAGCTTACGGGTGCTTAACAAACCGTTACAACCTGAGAACTCGAGTCCCACGAGCCTCAACAACCTTGCTCGGNTTGAGTAAACTATATACGCTCAAGAACAACTCAAACTTCACAAATTGGCTCTAGAAAGCTATGAAAAATGATGTTGTTTGAATGCAATGATAATATGAATATTGTGAAGTGAATTGGTAAGAAAAGCAGACCCAAACACCCCTTTTTATAGTGCCAAAGTAGGCTCCAACGGATCAAAACATTTAAGGGATGATTGGCTTGATTTATGGGATTGATTAAATTTGGGATCTGCAGGATATTGGCTTCCCATCGATGTTTGGAACTTACCCATCGCTGGTAAGCCAATTTTCCTTCAGTTTTGAAGCCAACGGTTACCTACCCATCGATGGGTAAATGCTTCCCATCGCTGGGTGGGAGGTTGACTTTCAAATAAGGAAAGAATCAGCCTTAAATGACTCCCAACGGTCATGCCTTACCATCGATGGTTAAGCCTTCCCATCGCTGGGTTCCCATCGATGGGTAAAGCTTCCCATCGCTGGGTAAGGGCATTCTGCCTTGTGGTAATGTTGCACCAAGGCTTTAACATCGATGGGTAGAACTTCCCATCGCTGTTTGGCATGGTTCTGGAAATTGGTTTGGCTAAGGGACTGCTTACCCATCGATGGGAAGATTTTCCCATCGCTGGGTGGCATGATTCTGGAATCCCGGGATCACTTACCCATGCATGGGTGAAATCTACCATCGCTGGGTAGATGGCTAGCCCAGAACCATGGCCAAGCTAACCGGCGCTGAAACCCGACTGAAAAATGCAAAGTTCTCCAAAGTAAAAACTAAGTATATAAAACACTTATTTAATGTATTTTGATGTCAAAACAAGCTTTGTAAGTTGAAAACCACGTCGTTAAGGTAAAAACCACGGTTGACCAAGTCAACACCGTACACGGGTGGTTTTCACCAAAAGACAAAAAACGAAAGGTGGTTTTCATTATGTTTTGATTGGAGAACCATTTAAATGCATCCAACAACAATTCCCACACAAAAAGACTTGAAAACCACTTCATTTAAGTAAAAACCACGGATAGCCAAGTTTATGTCGTTTCGCGTGGTTTTTATCAAACGACAAAAAAACGAAAGGTGGTTTTTGAAGTGTTTTTGATGAAAAACTATTTAAATGTGCCCAGAAGTAAAAACCAGTCATAAAAAGTTGAAAACCACTTGGTTAGTTCGGACGCCAAAAACCAACGCCGAAAACCGAATGCCGAACGCCGGTTTCTGAAACCCGAACGCCGGATGGCTTGATTTTTGGTTTGGGCGAACACCAAGTGTTTTTAATGTTTTAAACATGTTTGAAAAACATTTTTATGATGTGTGAAATGCAATGAAAAGAATTTTAGCCTAAAGAGCCAAGGTGTAAAGGTTGGGTCGGTCTTGATCACAATTATGACCGACTCAACAACACTAAGACAACGGTCTTCGTTTTTGGTCTTCTTTTGGGTCTTGTTCTCTTGCTTTCTTCTTATATTTATTTCTCACCTTGTATATTCAATAACTTGTCTCGTTCACGGCGGTTTGGCATTATCAAAACCTGTCATAAAAACGAACACGGCTTTAGTACGAAAACACGATAAACCCGTGTTTCAACACTTTTCATGTACTTTATTACTATATACGTAGTAAATTTTATTTTAAAATTTTACTACTATAATCAATTAAATTAAATTGAAAATAAAGTCGGTCAAGCCTCGTAACGTGTAATGGGAAGATCTTAGGTGGACGGAAGGAGTATTTGTTTTTTGTTTTTGATAAATTGAACTTTTGGTGTAAATATACTTATATACATATAAGTATAATTTTCACTTGTAAAATAGCTTATCTAAAATAGCTTTCCTAAATATAGTAATGCTTATCAAATTTGAAAAAGTTATTAAAACCGATTCAAAACTAGAATCGGTAGTTCGGGTACCCAAGCCGGAGCTACTATGGGTATCACCCCAAAAGATTCCATTTTCTTACTCGTCTCCATCTGTTCTGTTCTTTGTTCCCATTTTAGTATTGATTAAAATGCAGAATAGTTTCATATATATATATATATATTGTCGAATGATTGATGTCCTCCTAGTAGACCTGATCAAAGTGCGGGCCGGGCCAAGCCGCAGGCTTTGGACTGACCCGGTCTGCAAGACAAAAATTTCTAAATAACTAAAAATAATAATTCTTTAAAAAAATAAAGTAATGTGTCAATTTATTAGATATTTGATATAATAACTAAATGAGTAAATGAAAGACAACTGATATATAAAATGTGCATGTTTTGTTTGATATTGCAAATATTATAATATCATTATTAATGTGTGATACGTAGTAAACTATATAGAGTAATAATAATGTATTCAATTTAGTAAGCATACTTTTAATTCACTTTTTCCTCCATAGAAGTATGTTTGTATGTTTATAATAATGTAAACTAATATTGCACTTTTATTATTATTATTATTGTTATTATTATTAATGTTGTTATTATTATTTTATTATAATTATACTAACATTAAGTATTTCAATTCATTTGGGCCGGGCCAGCCTGTCGAGTTGAGCATAAAACCTAAGTCAGCCCTAAAATACTCGGGCCGTCATTTATAAGGCTAAAGCCCACACCATACCAAAAAATATCAAACCCAAACCTGCTATTTTACGGGCGGGTCGGATACTCAGACCTGTGATCGAGTCTACCTCCTAGCAACACTCAATTAATTGTTGCTTGGGATGTTACTACTCTCTCCTTATATACAAGAAGAATTATTTCTTCTTGTATCTTTTCATTTTTTCTATTTCTTGCATGCTTTTCCTCCTCCTCCTCCTCCTCCTCCTCCACCACCACCGCCACCACCACCACCACCATCATCTACCTTTGCCCCGCCCATTACACAGTTTCGTTTGGTAAATGGTAGTTCATGGATACCCGGCCCACATCAAATACAGAGATAGGCCCAACATTTCAAGAAGGATCGTGGGCTCTGTCAGAATGGATTGGGCTGAGAGGATTGTGTATCGGGCTGGATAATCCCCATGTACGATCCGCGAAAGGGTCAAATCCTGTTAATTTGGGGATCGATTGACAACTAATTCATATCTCGCTGCGCTAAATGCACTTATTCAAAACGTACGAAAAACTAAAAATGACAACGAAAGAAAATAAAAAAGGTGAGAAAATTTGAAATAAAAAAGTTTATGGATATGAAATCAATTTAATTATTTTTTATTCCTTTGCGAACATTAAAGAATTTTATATAAAAACAAAAGAAAATAGTTAGCAAAAGAAGAAAGAAAGACAGAGAGAGAGGGAGAGAAACCAATGGAAAAGAAAGAAATATTTCTTCATTGTATTATTTAGTGGGTGAGAAAAACGGAAGAAAAACAATTTAAAACAACAAAAAATGAGGAAAGTAAAAAATAAAAACGTGCAATCGATAGAAAAATGAATAATTATGTTTAAGAACATTGAAATAAAAAACATTTAGATCGGAAAAGATATCAAAAAAATAATTATGTGTCACTTTGAACTATCACAATAACATCACACTGGCACAAAATGAATGTGCATATCTCTGGGGTACAAATTTTGAGGTACAAGTAGCCTAATTCTTAAAATTTTGGTAATTTGTCATGTCCTCAATCTTTTGGTCTATCTAAACTAATTTTTAGTTTCTCACTTTATCACTATAGGAAAACTAGCTTTTTAAACATTGTAGGAATTTGGGAGAAAAAAGAACACTTCGTATGGTAGCAACGTTTCAACAAAACAAATGATATATAGATGAAAAAAGATCTGATAACGTACAAATCGCGTGTAAGAAACAAATTCCTTATGTTTCATTTAGTAGAGAGGAAGGATATTTTTGAAAAAAGTCAATATCATTTTTTTGCTTCCTTATTTATAAGCCAAAATCAAAATGGGCAATTTAAAAAGAAACGGATGGAGTAACATGTTTCATTACTATCCTCACAAGAAAACTAATGATATGGCGTGAAAAGGATTCAATCTAAGCTTGATCGCCTAAACGATGACGAGGTGATGGAGGTGGTGGTGAATCCTGGTGATATATAAACAGAGTAGACAGAAGCTCTAAAAAAGCAAACACAGATACAAAAATCGTAAACTCTAGCTCGAAATGTGTTGGGAAATATCTCCTACATGGAAGAAGTGTCTAATTTTAATTGAACAATATTTTTTCTCTCTATTTTAAAATTTGGGCTCTTTAAATAAAACTTTTGACCCAAATGGTGTTAGCCCATTTCACTCCTGTGTGGCTAGGAAAGAAGATAAAGTAAAGAAAAAAAAGGTGATAGAGAGGCAGTTTACGTAGCAGCAGAACGGAGAGGAGAAAGAAGGAAGAAAAATCATTTTCGTCACTTTTTACAGCAGCCCCGTTTTCCTTCCGGATCAAAGACCAAACGAAGTGGGCTTAAATTTTAGTATGTTGTTCCTTACATACTCCTCTTCAAATCCAACGGTCAGATTTCCATTTTGAAGCCCGGAAGGTAGTTTTATGGCAGCGTTTGTAAACCTGCGTTTTTGAAGTTTTTACTCCATTTTTGGTGAAATTGTTGATTGTTGTTGTGCCAAAGATGTTCCTTGATGATTGTATTTGCCTCTAGTGTTTAGTAGAGAGGAGAACTTGTTGTACCCACTTGGTTCTTGGTGATTAGTGGAAGTTTTGGTAACGTTGTTGAACGTTTGTAGTTTTCTCCCCGATTTGGGATTTCCACATAAATCTTGTGTCTTCTACTTTATTACCGCTGTCATTTATTCGTGTGTGTGTGTTGCTGATTTTTTGGAGTCTATTGTGCTTATCATTCATCTTGTTAATTTGGGGAAAAGATTTATTACGCTTATGTTGTGTTTAAACGCTGCTTCCCCAACAAAGTGGTATGAGAGCTTGGTTATTTTGATTGGCTTCTTGTTGTGTTAATGATGGATGACAAAGTGATTGTTCAAGGAATGGTTAGTTTGGACTCCACGAATTATTCCATTTGGAAAATTCGTATTGAGGATTATTTATGCTCTAAAGATTTGCTTGACCCCATTTCGTATAAAGAACGTCCAACAAGTGTTGATGAGAAAGCTTGGGCTAGCTTGAACCGAAAAGCCGTTGCATCAATCAAACAGTATGTTTTTTTAAGTGTGTTGCAACATGTTGCTAATGAAACTAATGTTTTTGAGATGTGGAAGAAACTTGAATCCATGTATGAGAGAAACAATGCTACAGGTAAAGCTTATTTGATTAGGAAGCTTGTTAAATTACAATATAAAGATGGTGATAGCATTATAGTTCACATGAATGAGTTTCAAGGTGTGGTAAACCAACTTGTCAGAATGAAGATGAAATTGGAGGATGAACTTCAAGCTTTGTTGTTACTTTCCTCATTGCCCGATAGTTGGGATACCTTGGTGGTTTTACTTAGCAACTCAGCTCCGGATGGCAAGATGACAATGGAGATGGTCAAGGCTAGTCTCCTTAATGAAGAGGCTAGGAGGAAAGAATCAGGTTACCCTAGCCAAGTCGAAGCAAATGTGTAACACCCCGACTCGCGCGGCCCAAATACGTGGGTCGGCGAACCAGGTTGCTACTAATTTGGTATTTAAACACACTATTAACGGGGGAAATAAAAAACATACAATTCAAAGCTCAAACATTTCAAAATCATTCAAACGTTTCAAAACAATTCAACGATTTAAGTGTTTATTGGAGTCAATTCAAAACAGCGCGAAAGCAAAACTGTTAATTTTTGATCTATTAGGTTCTGGTCTGATTTATAGGTTTATTTAAATCACTCAATTATATTGATGAATAAAAAAATTAATTACGGAGTAATAAATAATAATTTATGGTCACAATAGACTAATAGAGTGTACAAATGGGTATCCCTAGCATTCCCCAACAAAAAATGGGCAAATTCGTCCGAGTGGCTTGAGTGTTTATATGCAGACTGCTAGTTGTTCTCTTGTCATTGGATGTTTATTTATGTTAATTTAAATAAACATCATAAAAAAAATCACCGTCAGCATCATAATCATCGTCGTCATCATCATCATCATGACGACGACGATGATTATGATGATGATGATGATGACGACGACGATGATTATGATGCTGACGGTGATTTTTTTTATTCAATACCGGAAGAACGGCCGTGTTGTGTACCACCGGTACTGGATCAAGGCCCTTATAGTAATTGTGCACCATGCGCCATAAGTAGGGTAATCAGTATTAGTTATATGATGTCAACTCATGACTTTCTAAAAAAGCAGTTTTGGAGATTGAGGAGAAAAAAATCTTCAAAAAAGCAGTTTCGGATATGGTTGAGAAAATGTTCTTTAGTCTTATTTTACGTTAGGAGAAGAAGGAAGTTTAAGAAGTGGCTTAAACATCGTCATCATCATTTGGGTGGCTTTAGTGCCCAGTTTATGATTGATTTTCTCCCAACAATTTTTCGCTTACAAGATAGAGTCGACACGGTAGAGACGGATGGAGACGATAATTCTGTTATCCGTGGCCAAAATCCGCACTATATATTTGCTAAAGAGGTAGGGATGGTTTTTGATAGTTCGTACGAGTATAAAGGGCCTCGTAATATGACTCCCATTTCTACTGATGCATACACTAAGTTCACGATTAAAGGGTATGTCAATTTCGATGAACATAAACTGACAGTGAGGAAGATACACAGGATTTTGAGTGTTGGAGCAATGTCGGCTGGAACAGTCATTTATCCTTCCTTCCATAAGCTTTATAATCCTGAAAATAAACTAGTCTATAAGGGCAGGTGTTTTTACGCTCCCGAAGAGTTTGAAGATGCGGAGTGCGCTAGTAGTTATATCACAGGGCAAAGTGAGTACCCATATGAGACACATCTCGTAGCCATTGTTGGGTGTGCAGTGTGTTGGGGTACCCCTTTTCTTGAATGTTACAACAGTTACGGTTTTGATTGGGGTATAAATGGTCGTGCATGGATCCCGAAAAAATATTTCTTCTATTTCTGCATGCCGGATTGCGATGGAGAATTGGTTTCCAAGCTTAAAAAGCTTGGAATATCTAATATTGTCCGAGAAGAGCGGCGTCATGATTGTGCTGATACGCCTGATAGTGTTGGGACATATTATACCAAACTTACTCTCCCATCTTGCCAGGAAGTCGACAAACAAGTGAGTGATGCATATTTGAAGCTTGATGTTCATATTTGGAGTTATTTTTATAAAAATATTTCAAGCTATATATTTTTCAGGTTTTCTCCACGGATGGTGCCAGCTGTGCTCCCATTTATGTTGATATGATGTGGGACACTTTTTTGAGCAGTAGATCAATTGTAATTGATAGTAAATCCCAACAAGTTTCTACAAGTAAGTTATATTGATACATTATTCCTTTTAGTTTTTTAACTATTCGTTGATGACTGAGGTATCCAATCTCGGCCTCAATCGCATTAGGGACTCGCTCAGCTCCGTCGCCGCTCACCATTTCTAAATCAATTCGCACGCCTTTTGATCATGGGGATGGAAATGGGGGAAGACGGGTAGCTAATTCGCTTTCTAGGTTTTCGACCAATGCTGATCAACCTGCTGAACATTTCCGGGAAGGAGGTCATATATTATATGGACTGTTTTCTCTCCTTTTTCTAAAGTAAATTGGTTTCCACATTACAGACTTGTAGTTTCTCAGAGAGTTGATGAATTTAGGACACAAATTTAGTATCTCACTTTGATGTAGTTGTGTCTTCTTAGTAAATCTGATCGATAGAGTGAATTGGATTATCTTTCTGGTGTGATTTTGAAAACAGGTGTATGCAACTGAAAGTATTAATTTGCTAGCTAATCACCCCCACAAGTTGTTTAGGAACTACTATAAGGGAAATATGGTATTCTGAATCTAAAGGAAGGTTTATTCTAAATGTCTTCTTTTTTTAAATCTTAGGCAAAAAGGTCCACTGGACTCAGACTAAATCTTTGAAAGTACGGTCACCTCGGCACTCAAATTTAGAGGTAATTCCTGATTTACCCAACTTGGTTTACATGTCTCTTCTATTATGCTGTATACACTCAAGTTAGTTGAAAGGGTTAGGTAACTCAGCTTAATGTCATGCGTTGTCATTCTTGGTTACATATCATAAATATAAAATGAGGATACTCTTATTATAGGGTCACCATTCTGCTTTTTACAAGGAAATGCAATCTCCTCGGTTTCAAGCGATACTACGTGTCACAAGTGGTCGCAGAAAGAGGGTGCCAGATATCAAGAGCTTCTCTCATGAACTTGATTCCAAAGGAGTCCGACCTCTCCCATTTTGGAAATCCCGTGCTTTTGGCCGAATGGAGGTATATCTACTTTTCTTTCTGATCCTTATATATGCTATATGATGGAAATGAATTTGCTGCCCAGAAATTAATGCTATGGTTTCTCATGCAAGTGTTTTCTTACCTGCAATTCTCTAGGAGATTATGGTGATGATTCGGTCAAAATTTGATAAATTAAAGGAAGAGGTTAACTCTGATTTGGGTGTCTTTGCTGGCGATCTGGTTGGAATGCTTGAAAAGGCATCAGAACCCAATGCTCATTGGAGGGAGAGTCTGGAAGATTTGTTGGTATTAGCTAGACAATGTGCAGAGATGTCACCTAGTGACTTCTGGTTGAGTTGTGAAGGCATTGTTCAGAATCTAGATGACCGAAGGCAAGAGCTTCCAATGGGTACTATAAAGCAAGATCACACCCGCCTCTTATTCATACTCGCTCGTTGTACTCGGCTTGTACAGTTTCAGAAAGAGAGTGGTTTTGAAGAACACATTTTATCTTTCCACAAACTTAGCGATGTCGGAGTGTATCCAGAACAAATGCTTGGGCCTTCTAAGGAGTTTAATGGGAGAAGACACAAAAAATCACAAGGAATGGACCATAGCAGTCTAACTGCCAGGGAAGATCAGACGGACGAGAACTTTTGTGGAGAGACAACAGAGGTTAGCACTGCTAAGTGCTAAGAGTACCACTTCATCTACAGGAAGCGTCAGGATGTCTTCTTGGAAGACGCTTCCTTCTGCAGCTGAAAGAAATCAGAAAGTCAAAAACTCTGATGATGTCCCACACATGGATAAATCTGACTCTCTGCTACATTATATATCTTACGAGAATTCATTTATCTGTCTCATATGCGAAGTTGAAATACGAGGATTCCTTTATGTAAAACAACATTCAAGAATTTGTACTCTAGCTGACACGTGCGACTTAAAAGGTTCAACTGTGAATGAACGACTTGAAAGAGTTTCAGAAATTCTTGAAAAGGCTCTTGAATCATGGTCACCAAAAAGCATTGACAATGGGATGGTGAATCCTGAGGTAGCAAGAGTCTCTTCTTTAAGCGTTGCTGAAGAGTTAGGCATCTTTTCTAAAAAACAGAATGGGTTACCTTGTCAATTCTCTCAAGACATACTAGATTGTGCTCTTGAGTCCGATACGGCTTCTGAGTTGGATAGTCTTACCAATTTTTCTGACATGTCAAAGAAGGCCTCATCAGCTAGGAGTATGACACCAAGGTCACCATTGATGACTCCTCCGAGAAGCCAGATTGATCTGCTGTTGAGTGGGCGCAGAACCATATCTGAACATGAAAGTTATCAGCAGGTATTTTACAGAACTTTTTAGATTATTAAAGATCTTGACTCTAGGTATCTCATTAATGTATTCACAATGATAAATCTGTTAATTGTTGATGAAATCAATCATACTGTGCTGATTTTTTTCGTTACATTCAGTGGATACTTCTGGAAGTTGACGGATAATTTTCATGTGCCAGTTTTGATGTCCTTAATTGTCTGGGATCCTTCTTTTTTTTTTAAAAGATCTGTTTTCCCCCCATTTGTTTAAATGTTTTGCAGCAGGCATTGTTCTATACTTTGCCCCCCAGTGGAATTACTATTTCATGTTACTCATTTTGATTTTGCTCTATGACACTTACCTTTCCGTTTTAGGCTTTCAAAAAACACAAGCAACTCTTGGGCTTTCCTTCATCATGTCACACTATCATTTTCTCAAAATGTCTTTAATCTTTTGGGCTGATCGAAAGAAAACATATTTTTGAATTGTTAGCTCTTTCTCATTCTTTATGTAATTATGTTTGTTTCTTTGGCGACTTTGTGTTCTTTCCTATTTAGCTTAGCTACATATCAAAATGTTTTCTGTATGAGGGAGGAAGATTGTTTGCTGGAAATTACGGTTCTACTTTGATGGTCTCCTGAACCACTGTTAACCAATGCTCGTATGTTTGTATTATGAAGTGCTGGGGTATAATTAATACTTGCAACTTTTTACAATATCTACTTCTCCTATATCTGCTTTTCTTAGATGTGTTAACCCCGTATTGTGACAGATAAGTAAGCTACTGGATATTTCTCGATCAGTTGCAAATGTGAACAACAATGATTATAGTACATTAGAATATTTGCTTGACCGTCTAGAAGACCTCAAGTATGCCATTCAAGACAGGAAGGTTGATGCTCTTGTCGTTGAGACATTTGGGAGACGTATAGAAAAACTATTGCAGTGAGTTCATTTCATCTTGTAATTTTTTTTTTCCATTTCCCCTGTTGTTTCTTTGGGATAACTAACCATGTTTATTTAACACCCCTCAGAGAAAAATATGTCCTACTCTGTGGGCAGATTGATGATTGATGATGAGAAAGTGGTTGTCCCAAATAGCGCTGCTGATGAGGAAAGTTCAGCAGACGATGATACTATATCCGACGGGGCTGCTTCGTGCGTGTCTTCCTCGCTGATCGATTGATTTGTAAATGGAGAACTTCATCGGGTCGGGTCGCAGGAGTATAAAGTAGAAACTTGACAGATTTCTTTTATTTGAGTGTTTACTAAAACCTTATACTCGTATGTGAAAAAATTATCTTGAATTTGAAATAATACTCTGAAGGATATGTTAATGACATCTACATCTATACATATTTGGTAAACTGATTAGTATGTATTCTTACAAGAACTTCGTGTTATATTGTTTTTTATCCCTCGGCAACAAATTTGCTGAGTGTACAATATTATTGATTTTACCAGGAAGTTGGATCGAGTGGAGGTGCGAGACAGGTGCTAATAAAGTTGTATTTTACTCGTGTTAAGCGTTTTACGTTTTAAGTGTGATTATTGTTTTATGTCATCTTATTTCAACAATGTGCTCTAAATCGTTTCTGCTACTTATAGATAAAGATTGAATTTTGCTGTTTTAATAAATATTACTCTCTCCGTCCCAAAAAAATGTCACTTTTTTTTTCAACAATCACGGAGATTTTTGTTTATTTGTTTGTTTTCATTGATTATTTGTTACTCCGTAAAATAAATTATTCTTGTCACTTCTTATTTTGAAGAATTTTTCATTAAATTTTTAAATATTTAAATTATAATTTTTATATCTTAACCAATATTTAAATAAAATGAATTGAAAAAGCTTGACTTTTTTGCTTCGTTTTGTGTGCAATGTGACAAACAATTTGGGACGTAGAGAGTACTTTTTTACCCTTCAAAAATACTCTTGTTTGACTTGGCCAACAAGATTGTTCAAATTACACTATTATCTTGGTGTTCAGTCATAACTTTTTAACACGTCATACACTTGGCGGTGAATCTATCACATCGTATCTCAGACTGCCCGAGCTGTACTTTATTTCTTCAAGTCATGATATATCTTCGTAAACAATCTATCTTCACCTCCTTCCATACCAAGCTTTGAACTCTTGACATAGTGGTTTCAGAATTATCTGTCAAACCAACTAAGCCAAAGAGGAGTTGATATCTTTGATAGTATAGCCCTTGGTTAGAATATACTGACAATTCTTGTCTCTCCCCAGACGAGGTCATTGATCTTCTTGCAAAACGAGTTCTATTATTTGTAATCAATGTAATCTATTATGCGGATTTAGTGGGAAGCTATTACACGAACGAATGTCCAACGGATTAGAAGGATTTCTCCGAAATGCATAAACATGTACCGGGCACTTAGTTTACTGCTTTAATTTACTTAACCGCGTGATTGTGCAGGATTGCGAGAATGCTGTAGCACTCTGTGTATCATCCTCTTTTGTTCTACAACATCATATATTTGTGTTTGCTTGATTCAATCTGTGTGCTTTTATTATTTTATCTAGGTATGCTCGCAACACACCAAATATCTCACAAACCATAAAAGAAGAAATGATAAAACTGTTTGGAGATAGTTTGCCGAATAAGAAGAGACGAAGACGGGTGGTGGCGGGGAGAGAGGAGGGATACTCCTGTTTGAAAATATCCCTCCTACATTGAACAAGTGTCAATTTAATTGGATAATATTTTATTATCTCCCATTTTAATTGTATTGTTTATATTCATACTTTTAATTGAAATATTTTGTTTTGGAGTTGGCCCATTTGAGTTTCTTTTTGTGTGGCTACGACACCATATAAAAAAAAAGTATATCAATTTTGAGAAAATGGCAGTAGCTACGACACAGAGAAGAAGAAAGAGTTTTTCTCCATTGTGTTCAGCAGCACCTTTTCCCATTCGGATCGAAGACCAAACGAAACCCTATTGTGCTCAAATTTTAGTATGTTTTTTCTCACATACTCTTTTCCATATCCAACGGTCAAATTTCTGTTTTGATGCTCGGAAGGTAGTTTTCTGGCAGCTATTGTACCTGTTTTTTTTGAGGTTCTTACTCTATTTTCGTTGAGATTGTTGTTGTACCAAGGATGTTCCTTGATTGTATTAAAGGAAAACTTGTTGTACTCGCTTGATTCTTGGTGATTAGTGAAAGTTTTGGTACTGTTGTGGAATGATCATGATTTTATTTGGTCACCTAAAAAGTTCCTATTTTCTTTTGGTAAGAGAAAGTTGCAAGTTCGTGTACTTTTTTTTGATAGAATTTAAAGTTCGTATACCGAAGAAATTATGATCAAATTTCGTATAAACATAAAACAAGGGTTGTGAATGCATTACTTTAACGAAAATGGATTTAAAAAAGGTGATAAATACTGAACAAACCACTAAAATTAAAACAGAGAAAGACTTGATGATGATAAGCACTGAAGGAGACACTGTAATGTAACATGTTTCATTACATCCTCACAAGAAAACTAATTATATGGCGTGAAAAGGATTCAATCTAAGCTTGATCGCCTAAATGATGACGATGGTGGTGGAGGTGGTGGTGATATATAAACAGAATAGACAGAAGCTCTAAAAAAGCGATCACCGATAGAAAAATCGTAAACTCTAGCTCGAAAGGTGTCGGCTGCTGCTTCGTTCTTCTCATCTTCCTCCTCTTCCACCGTAGTCTTCTTAATGGCAAGGAAAGTAATGTAATATGCATAGGCAGCCCAATCTAACCTGCGATTGGCTTTGACAAGACGCACCAACTCATAATTAGCCGTTTCATGGGTGGAATTATATTTTTGAAGTGCGCGTTCAGCGAGTTTGGAAAGGTGTGGATTGAGTTGAGGTTGGCCCTTGTCGTGGATGCAAAGGGGTTCGTGCGTGATGGACAAACAAGGTGCAACTCCAACCGCCCAGTCAATGTCAAACCCATCACTTTCGACCCATGATCTTGCATATCGCTTGAAGTTAGTGCTTTCAACAATGTACTTGTGGTATTCATCGTCCAACACCGGGAAGTAGCACAAACCAACTTTGTTATTAACTCGTTTAAATTGTTCAAGGTGGTCAGGATCCAATTCGTAACCACCATCACCATCACCACCACTAGCAGCACGACAAATATCGCTCCACCAATCATTCTCTTTTCCATTTGATACTGCCAACCATCTATAGTGTCTCAGATCCCAACATTGCTTTCTTTTCTTCATGTTCTTCCTCTTCTCATCATTAATTTCAATGGACTTCTTCTTCTTCAACTTGTTCTTCTTATTATCAGAGGTCAAAATTTTCTTCTTCTTCTTCTCATTCTTCTTCTTCTCGAACCATTTCAACACCCTAATGATGTCATCAACATTTCCCATTCGCAATGTCGGCGTAATTCAACTTTATCTGAAATTTAAACATAGGATATAAAACAGTTTGTTGATGAACAAAGATTACAAAGTATTACCTCCATCCCAGAGTATTCGTCCAGTTTGACTTTTTCGAGTCAAGCTAGACAAACTTTGAGCCTCAATTATGTAATAACTATAATGTATATGAATATAAAAATGATTTTGCTAAATTTAACTTGTTTAGAACTTTCAAAATTTTATTTCATTATATTAATATGCAATACAAATTGAGAGTAATTGATGATTAAAGTTTATCCAGTTTGACTCGAAAAAGTCAAACTAGACGAATACTCTAGGACGGAGGGAGTATTTTAGTAGTGATTGGCAAGATATGGAGAGAGTATAAAGTGATTGAAACCGTAAGAGAAATAGTGTAATGCTTTGTTTGGTACACAAAATTCAGACCATGAAATTGGAATTGTAAACTTCTATTCCAATTATGTTGTTTGGTAGCACAAATGTATGTGGAATTGGAATTGAATTCTAATTCCAAATTTTTTAATTCCACATTTTAAATTCTATATCACAACAAAAGATTTACAAATCCACAATTTGAATTCTACGGATCAAACTCAAATCACGCAAATTCTCTCTGTGTTATAACAAAGAAAAAGGTGCTATATATTTAAAACTTGAACAATTCGAATACCATACATGAACAATTTTATACAGATTATCAATTAGACAAGACTCTGAAGTGCATCATTTACCTTTGATGTCTCCGTAGGAAGTAATAATCTGAAAAAATTAATATGCAAACATTTTTAATTTATGCCACAATTTGAAATCAGTTGATACAAATAATCTAAAATCTACATTACCGAATAAATTCACATGACTGGATTTCATTATATGCACCAACTCCGTCCAAAAAACCGTGTGTGTAGTTTGATTTTTTTTGTCAAACACAACGAACATTAAACTTTAAGTACTCTTAATATGTATTGCATATTAGTACAATGAAATTTAATTTTTGATATTCTCAACAAGATGAATCTAGTGAAATCACTTTATACTAATATACATTACAATGTTTGTTCAATTAAAGTTCAAAGTTGATGAACGTGACCGTGAATCAGCTCTCGCAAGGGACATTCAAACCTGAATTATTCAGCGATGAACGACCGGTTGGATCCAATTATCCAAGTACAGCGACGACGATGGTGGCCGGTTTTGAAGTTTCCCGATGCTTTATACTTTGACCCTTTGCCTTTCGAGAAAAGCCACGGAGCATTAGGGTTTTTTATATTTTTGAATTGGGTTTCTCCTCTTACTACGTATTTTTTATGGAGTATGTGGGTTTATACGGAGTGTAGTTCTATGGCTTTGGGCCTTAATGTCATTTGAATGCTAATTCTCTCTATCAATAATATTTTTAGTTATATATATATATATATATATATATATATATATATATATAAAATATTCAAATATGTTTGAACCACTAGTTCGATTAATAAAACAGTGTCTCGGCCGGTTCAGACACTGGTTCGGTTTTTAAAACTATGTGTGTTAGGCACATGTTCCTTGCCTTTTAAGGATAAAATATAAAAATTTTAGGGAAAAACCCAATAAGAAAAATATGAAGTCTTTTTGGGACAGACTCTTTTTCTAATTTGTTGTTATTTTCCTTTCTTCACTAAACTTGGTGTACCTTACAAAATAAAAAATAAAATAAAAAAGAAGGGTAAATTTCAAGAATGGTACCTGAACTTTTACGAAACTTTCGATTCAGTACCTGAACTTCAAAACCTTTCAAAAAAAAATCTAAACTTGTACGATTCTTTCCCTAATAATCTATTTGCCCATTACCAGCACGTCACTTTGGGCCAAATTGCAAATTTTAATTTTTTATTTATTCATATTGACCCCTATATTCTCTTCTTACACTCCCTCCCACTCTATTCTTTTCTTTTTGAGCCCTCTTCCCCTACTTCTTTCCCTTCTTTTCATTTCTCATATTCAGTATTTTTTACTTTCTCACTCTCTTATACTTTTTAATTTTCTTAATTTCCTTTTCTTTTTTTTCTTTTCTCCTTTTAATGTTTTTTTGTCATTTTAATTTTCTCTCTTTGTTTCTGTTTGCAATTTTTTTCTACTTTTTTCAACTCTTTCTTTATTTTTTATTCATTTTCCGTTTTCTCATTTCTTATTTTTTTTCATTTTGTTTTCTTTTTGTTTTTCTTTCTTTTTTCCATTATTTATCTTTTTCATTATTTTTGTTTTCTCTCTCTTTCTTTATGTTTGATACTTTTTCTTTTGTTCGTTTTGAGATCTTTTTATTTTTTGATACCTTTTACAACCTATAGATCATTTATTTCAATTTTCTCATTCTTTTGAGAAGAAATTTTATCAATTTTGAGTAGCTTGAACTTAAATATTTTTTTCTTTTAATTTTTTCTACTTTTTTGTATGCTTTTTTATTTCATTTTCTAAATTTTATTCTTTTTTTCTATTTTGCTCGTGCACTACATAATATGGTGTAGAATTATTTCTTCTTGTATCTTTTCATTTTTTCTATTTCTTGCATGCTTTTCTATTATTATTATTATTATTATTATTATTATTATTATTATTATTATTATTATTATTATTATTTTTTTTTTTTTACCTTTGCCCGCCCATTACACAGTTTCGTTTGGTAAATGGTAGTTCATGGATACCCGGCCCACATCAAATACAGAGATAGGCCCAAGGGATCGTGGGCTCTGTCAGAATGGATTGGGCTGAGAGGATTGTGTAACGGGCTGGATAATCCCCATGTACGTTCCGCGAAACGGTCAAATCCTGTTAATTTGGGGATCGATTGGCGACTAATTCATATCTCGCTGCGCTGAATGCAAGTATTCAAAACGTACGAAAACTAAAAATGACAACGAAAGAAAATAAAAATGGTGAGAAAATTTGAAATAAAAAAGTTTATGGATATGAAATCAATTTAATTATTTTTTATTCCTTTGTGAACATTAAAGAATTTTATATAAAAACAAAAGAAAAAAGTTAGCAAAAGAAGAAAGAAAGACAGAGAGAGAAACCAACGGAAAAGAAAGAAATATTTCTTCATTGTATTATTTAGTGGGTGAGAAAAACGGAAGAAAAACAATTTAAAACAACAAAAAATGAGGAAAGTAAAAAATAAAAACGTGCAATCAATAGAATAATAAATAATTATGTTTAAGAAAATTGAAATAAAAAACATATAGATCGGAAAAGATATCAAAAAATAAAAAGATTTGAAAAATAATTAAAAGAAAGATAACAAACGGAAAGAAAGAAAACAAAAACAACGAATAAGAAAATAAAGAGAAAAGAAGTTAAGAAATAAAAAAACAAAAAATAAATAAAAAGTTGAAAAAGGAGCTAAAAAACTAAAAGCAAAAGAAAAGAGGGAGTAAAAAAAATACCGAATAAGAAAAAAGAAGAGGGAAAAAAAGTAGAAGAAATGAGGGAAAAAATGAAGGGAGAAAGGGCTAAAAAATAAAAAATAGAGGCTTTTGCTTTGGTAAGAAAATTTATTTTCTTACTCACCCTCGAGTCATCTGGTTTCATCCCCCAGCCCACTATTTTCATTAAACTCCACTATTTTCCAACTTCTTACATTTCTTTCCAAATTCTTCTAATTTCTTTTAATTACTTCAAACTTCTTCAAATTTTTTTAACTACGTCAGATTTCTTTAAATAGTGATTTTATAATTATATACGTGAATTTTTATAATATTCTTATTTCAATTATTATTACTTATACCATTACTATTATTATTATTATTATTATTATTATTATTATTATTATTATTATAAATGTCCAATATGAACATCATTTAACTTGTAAATGCATATATAACGAATAAAGAATAGCACTTAAGATTGAGTGGTAGGAAACTCACTATCCAAAATTTATGGGTACACTCACCCACACGTCCTAGCGGAGATGAAGACATTCTTTTTTTTCCGTCATTAGATTGAGAAAAGTAGATTGAAAAAGTAAGAACAGATACCACATTCTAATCGAGTCCACTAAAAAATGAATATACAATTCCTGTAACATTTTTTATCTAAATTCATAATATAAGACTTCTCAAATACACACAAAGATGAAAAATATAAAAAAAAATATCTTGGAAAAATATTTTGCAATATCTATTTTAATATAATATTTATCTTTACTTATCTATAATAGTTCACACGGGTTCAAGCCCCAGCGGAGTCAAGGTGTTGACTCTTTATGCGTCATTAGGTTGAGAATAGTATGAACAGATACTACCTTGTAATAGAGATATATATATATATATATATATATATAAAGAATGAAATTCTATGAAAATTGTTAAATAAATATTATTCATTATAATCTATGTTAAATGACCCTAAACTTTATATTCTAGTATATTATTTATCTTTACTTCTCTATCTTATATAAAAAATATTATTAAAATATATTTATAAACACTAATCTGGTTAATCATGTAAAAGATTGATAAATTTTTTATTTAAAAACAATGTCCAGAATAAAAAAAAACTCCTTGTATTAATTAAAATATAATATATTTTATTCTATTTTACAATATTTTAAAAAATTTTATTCTATTTTAAAATAATATATTCAAAATTTTGTTTTGTCATTCAACATTTTAAAATATAAATATCTTAATATCAAAAGATGGTGAAAATATTTCTTATTAAAAATTATATTTCTTTTATGTCAAGCTCTGGTGATCTGAAATATTATATTAAAGGATTCTACTTCATCTACCTAATGGTATTGTTAAACTTTCCAAAATTAGTGTTCATTATATATGATGTATATAACATGTAGAAATTTTATGTGCGTATAATATATGGAAACACGATTAATATTATTCATAAGAGTTTAAAATAAATATAAATTTCAATTTAGAATTTATATAAATATTTCAAAAAATAATTCATGGGACGAAAAATATAAGGTTGAGTATTAATAAGAAAATATTATTGACAAAAATATAAGGTGAGATATTAATAAATATTATTAATATTATTAGCATTGTTATATATGGAAATATGAATGCTCTTTCTTGATATAAAAAACCAGCACTATTATTTTAATATGGGGTATTAATAAAAATAAAAATAATATTATTAACGAAACTCTAAGGTGAGGTATTAATAAAAATAATAAAAAATCGTAAGAGTAACAAATCGTAATAACTTGAAATTCTGATATACAACGTAGAGAATATTCTCACAAATTGAACCAATAATGCAGTTTATAAATAAGATTTTCAAAATTTGTAATTCATTTGATATTCATGCTTTAAAATAATGAAAAATTTTATATTATGTTATATGATCTATTTATATTCTTCAATAACGACACCAATATATTTTCATAACATTAATACAAGCCATGCAACGCAAGGGTGTGATACTAGTGTGCTATATTCATCAATTCAAATAGAACGATGGCCTTAAAAATTGAATCCTTTGTTGGCAAACAATCCTCAAAATTTTAGAGGCGCAATAACAGGGAAATAGACTAATGAAAAATTGAAGGGTGATGTACATATTGAAACATAAAAGAGTATTATTTTCGAATAATAGATATTCAACAACAACAACAACCACCGGGAGAGGCTTCTAAGTACTTGGGAAATTATTTATTTTGAAAAACAAGTTTTTCAAAGGTCAATCAGGTGTTGAATAGGTTTGAGGTGTAATTTCTTTTGTTCTGTAAACAAATGTGTTTATAGTATGTTGCTAAATCCGAGGTCCAAGAATCTAATCTAATGTATGAATCTCGCACAAAAAACTATCAATATTATAAATCAAAAACTATGGGAAATCAAATTTGAGGCAGAAAAATGCTCAAAAAAATAATAGAGAGTTCAGAAAAATAAACAGAGAACAGCAATTCGTACCAGATCAGATATGGACGGATCGTCGTCAGGAGGTGGAGAACGACCTTTGATGGCGGAAATTAGGGCTAGAAGACTATAAGAGAAGATATATACTAGAGCAAATCAGATATGGTCTGGTTAGGTTCGACTTTAGGTTATTCGGGTTCGAGTAAGTATGATCCAGTTACTTTGGGACGCCCCAATAAATTATGCTTTTAACTACTCTCCGTCTCAAAATAAGATTCTTAGTTTAACTTGACACAAAGTTTAAAGAAAGTAAAAATGTGTGTTGAAAGTGATATAAAAGAGAGAAAAAAATTGTGAGTCACTCAAACTTTTCTAAAAAAGAAAAGAGGAAGCTTTTTTTGGGACGTCCCAAAAAGAAAATAAAGAGTCTTTCTTTGGGATGGAGGGAGTATGTTTTTTTAAATTTTAAGTAATTCTTTACGAATAAAAAAAACTATTTTTAAAAGAAATAATTATGCGATATCATTAAAAAAATTTCAGGAAATATGAATTAATGCATTAAAATGAGTAGTGTTAAAAGAAATATAATTATAATCTTACTTTTATAATATTATATTTATATTAATTAATATAAAGTATAGAGTAAATTCCCAAAATAGTCCTGTATAATAAGGTATTTTCCCAATTCAGTACTCAATAACTACTAATTATCTACGTGGTCCTTTATAATTAAGATTTATTTCCTAAATAGTTTTTCGTAAATAATGTTACTCAAATGATTATTAATTAAAAATTATTTTAGTTTTTTTATCTTCTAAATTTAAAGTATATACTTAATTAGAGTGGTCATTTCAATACAATTCAATGTAAAATTAAAACAATACATTGATTATACATAATCCATAAATTATTAAAAAACTGTAAAAAAAAAAAAATTAAAATTTGAATTAAATACATATCTTTAATTAGAAAAAATAATTTTGGGAAAACACTTTATTAGAAATGATAATTTTAAGAACTTATTCTATATTTAGCTGATAAAAAATTTTAAAATATATCTAATTAATCATCATTTAACATTTAAGTAATATTATTTACGAAGGATTACTTAGGAATCACATCTCAATTATAAAAGACCACGTAGGTAATTAAAACTTATTGAGGACTAATTTGGAAAAACGTTTTATTATAGAGAACCATTTAGAGAATTACTTTAAAGTATATATGATTTTGATAATCTCTTACATTAGCGAGTTGATCCGATCAAGTTCGAGTTTGGTCGGAGCCAACTGTATCAGGTAACTCTTTTGCGACCTATAACCGACCTAAAGGGAAGCTTGCGAGGAACGCTAGTGGCTGCTCTAACCGAGGCGCGGGAGGCAAGGAGGTGCATTTTTTTTTCGCTTTGATTTCAAAGTGTTCGACAATTTGTCTCAATAATAAATCTCTGGAAGTCTTCAACAATTTGTCTCAATGGTAAATCCGTGTAAATATAATTTGGTGTTGTGATATGATTGTTGCTTATTTAAGAGTCCCACGGTTAGTCAAAAATTACTGAATTTATATGCTCTGCTTCAAGAATGCCCGTACTCAAAAGGTGTATATACGTACTCCGTATTTATTCATTGTGGTGCTATATGTCATAAATAACGATGATGAACATCTTTCCTTCACAATATTGAAGATGTATTTGAGCAACTGAGCCATATTATAGTTTTAATTAATTTTTTTTCTTCCTACCAATCCTACCCTTTGATGAGCTTCTCTATGAACAATAGGTAGTAACAATAACTATTTGGCTCCATGGCTTATTCATTGTAAGAGCAACACTAATGATGGAGGAGAATAGTGAGGGGAATAGCGGCAAATGAGCATGATTAGAGAGGGTAGAGGAATAAAGGGAGTATGGTTGGGAGGAGAATTAAATGCTCCTAAAGAAAGAGAAATTTTGATTGGTGTAAAATTAAATACTAAATTTGATTGGTTGAAAGTAAATTACTCCGTAAGTATTTGAAATAAAGATAAAAAGGAGAGGGATATTTAGAGTGAGGTGAAGAAAATAAGAAGAGAAAATCACGTGGCTTAAAAATTGATGATATGGAAGAGAATCTAAGGGGATGAGTAGTGATGCTCTAATAATTACTCTCTCCATTCCTTTTTAACTGTCCCATTCGCTATTCGAATTTAAAGTTTGACTAACATTATCTTTTAAAATACATTATGGAAAAAAAATTTAAAAATAACACATTTAAAGTATTTTTTGATACCAATAATTTGGTATAATTTTTATATTTGAATTCATTAAATATTTATATATATAGTTAGTCAAACGTTTGACACACAAAATAAAATGAACAAATATTTAGGAATGGAAAAAGTAACAAAATAAGAAGCATTTATTGGCGCATTGATTCTTCTTTCCCCAACACAGACCACACAAAAACATCTCTAATAAATTGTCATTTTCCATATTCATTAATCGTTGGTTAAGGTTAGTAAATCTAGTGACTCCGTCCAACTTTTATCTTCTCGTTCACTATTTACAAGGTCAAACTTTATTCATTTTGTTGGCATATTTTTGTTGTTCATTTTATAAAATAATATAGTAATGTCACTTCTAGTTTTGTAGATCTTTTGATGTAGTTTTTAAATATGTAATTTTTATTTTTTATTTACACACCATTTTTTATATTAAATGATTGGAAAATAACTTCAGTCAAATATCGTAACGCGCAACGGGAAAATAAATGTTGGACGGAGGGAGTATAATTTAATTTGCTAGATTTTTTTTTGAGTAGCTCCCAAACCCATCAGTATAGTATCTGTTCATTTTTTTAAATCTCAACCTTTTTAGCGCAGGGGTGAGGCTTGAGGCTCGAACACTGGATGTGGATAGATTTTTTGAGTGGCTTTTTGCTAGATTTATTTGAGTAGCAATTTATTTTAAGATTATTTTATAATTAATTTAAGATTTTTTTAATTATAAATTGTTTTAGTATTTAAATATTATTTGAGTAAGTTTTTAGTTCCTACTAATTTACAATACTTCGTATTTGAGATTTATATTCCGTATTTGTTATGAATATCCATATTTGAGTTATTAGACTAACATTCCAAGATTTGTTATGAACGGGGTATGGGGTGGACATGGGTGAGGGATTGGAGGGGGGCGTGGTGGACGGAACGGAGAGAGAATGAAAATTCTCCTTTGAAAATCAAAAGTAAATTAATTTCCCCCATTGAAGGAAAATATTTTTCCTGAAAAGTATTTTCCTTCCACCAATGTTACCAAACACCAGAAAATAAAATCAAAATTTTCCTGGAGAATATTTTCCTTCCAACCAAACACACTCTATGTTCATCAATGCTTTTGCGAAGTGCTTTTGGATTGTGGATTTAGAAATGGTTTTGAAGTTTTGGTAGATGGATACTAAAATTACATTATAACTAAATATATATTTTTAAAAATGCATTGTCAAAAATTAACTTAAGGTCTGGTTTCCGGGCCTAGACTTACGGCGATTCAAGTTTCCTGTTTTTCAGGTTCAAGTCCAGTTTTGAACCGGTACGCCCCTACATATACAACAACAACAAACAACCCAGTTGAATCCCACAACAGTAGAGTCTGGGGGGTGTGTACGCAAACCTTGCCCCTACTCGGAAGTAGGGAGGCGGTTTCCAAGAGACCCCCGGCTCCACCTGCACACAAAAAATGGGAGGGAACACAGTATAACACAGATAAAGCACCAAGTACAAGCAACAAGTACATGTAATAAGTACAAACAATAGCAGAAGATTCCAAACAAATACAGCACACTACAAAACAACCTCTACAACACCGAGCTCCTATCCAGCTACTCTAATCCTAGTTTTCTAAAGGCCCTACATATGATACTAAAAAATATTATGAAATGCCACTATACAATGTGAGAATGTCTCAATGCAAACTCTTATTTCATAAATAAAAACATAGAATTAATTTTATTTTGGAGATAAGAGTTATATTTTACTTCTATTTAGTTTTCAATGTATGACTAAAGGTTTTTTTAATTATAACTAAAAATTGGTTTAGAATTTTAAATAATTAATCCAGTATATATAAAATACGTACACAAGAAGTTTTACGAAACAAATGGTTGTATGACTTTTCTTTAAATGATCGATAAAAATGGATTAAGTAAATAAAATTTAATTTAAACTTGTGAGTATTAAACATGCGCCATATTTTAGGATAAGTTAAGTATTATCTTGTCGCGTTAATTTCATAATTATTGAACTCAATATTACGGAAATATAAATCTAATATTTTGTTTTGTGAACATTATTATTTCTGAAATTAGATCTCATTTCATAATACTTTTTTCATTCCAGACTAGACTCGTTTTAATGGAAAGTTCTAGACCAATTATCAGTCATATTTATTTGGAAAAAAACTTTGATCAAACATCGTAAAGCAACACACAAATTTGACGGATGGAACTGTTTATAAATATTTTATTTACATTATGTTTTTCAAAATAGCTTTAAACAGCCTGAAACATTTTCTTTCAAATCTATTAAATTCTATTTATAGTTTTATTTATAATATATATTCTCATCTTATAAAGTTTAAAATTAGAGTTTTTTTTTTGTAAATGGGCTGAGTTGAAAAAATACCCAATTAGAAAGGGCCATTTTAAACTTCCATTTTCTTCAAAATTCTTTCATTTTCTTCTAAAAATCACTTTAAAAAATTATTTAGGTGTACTTTTATGTTATTGTTACTATAATTGCAACTTTTACTAATATTATTATTGTTGTTGTTGTTATTGTTGTTACGGAGTATTTTTTTCATAATCATCGTTTTTCTAATCATTGTATATAAAATAATAAAACAACAATGCAATGTCATAATTTATATTTTATATAGAAAACATTTCCTACTTCTGCAAAATAAATTTTAGTTCGTATTATAAAGTTAGCATACAATATTTAAAAAGTTAAACATTAAAAACTTATTTAGTGGTTACACCTCAATTTATTTACGCAATTCTAATTATTGTTATCCAATTTTTTACACGTTTTTATGTAATTTTTTCATAATGGAGTAGTATAAAAAATGATAAAAAATTAAACTATGAGTATAACATGAAGAAACTAATAGGATAAGAGATATATGTTTTTATCTCAAAATAAAAATAACATGCCAATGTTAGAACCAAATAGAAGTTTCTATTTTGATGATTAAAAATATAAACTCCTATTTTAAAGATAAATGTAATGTTCAACTCCAATTTGGAGTTATTTCTTATAAAAATAGCTCTTTTATGCATAATCTTGTTAGACACCTCGCACACCTCTAGAGGGGGGGTGAATAGAGGTGTTGCCCAAAAGACCAGTTTTTTGCGCGGAAATGTTCTTCACGAATATTCAATAAAAACAATGCACCACAAACAAAATAAAGTGAAGGATAAGAGCAATGCACCCACGATATATACTGGTTCGACCTAAATGCCTACATCCAGTCCCCGAAGCAATCGTGCCCAGGTCTTCACTAAGCCGTCAAACTTAACGGAGTTTGACAATCCGAATACAACTCGAGAACTTGATTTCACAAGCCTCTTATCTTACCACCGAAGTTTTGATTTCACAAAATTCAGGATTTCTTCCACCTAACGTTTGATTTCACAAACCGTTAGGATTTCTACCACTTGGTGTAATCCCAACACCAAGAATACAAATCCCTTACAATAAAGTAAGAAAACAAACCGCAACCGAGTAATTCTCCCAACACGGAGTAGATTGTTGCAAATACAATGAAGTCCTTTAGAATATGGCAATATCTCTCAAAGACTCAAGCAATGAGGAAAAACTCAAGCAAGAAATGATTTAGCAATCAAAACAATTGCCTTGCTTGGATATAAGGAGGGGATTGAGTAGAATCTCTTT
>OOIL02002582.1:350723-364973 GCA_900332095.2 Cuscuta campestris
GTTGTTTATAGAAGTTAGGGAGTGGATAGAGATGAAAAGAATAGAAGTTCAGGGATTTATTCGAATAGTTTTCAATTTATTCGAATAGTTTGCTGAAAAGAATGTGCTTTAAAGATAGGATGATAAGGGAATGAACCTTAGAGATGCCATACTCTTTAACACATAATCTAAGACCTAAAACACTACCCAACTAAGGAAACAACCTCTTCGGTCTCGTTCCTTCCACCGATGCTCAAGTCCCTTCTTCACGGACGGATATGAACTTGTTGTAGCTTTGATTCTTAGCCTTGATGCACAATATGATGATGATGTTTTGTCACCCTTTTGTCATTATCAAAACCTAAAATACAATGGACAAAGGACATTGCAAAAATATATATTCATGATAGCACATTGTCCAACAAATCTTTGGAACATAAGTTAGTCTCGTGTAAATTAATGGGAACATGTAATGTCACACCAACCAAAATAACACACTTTGTGACCCAAGTGGTTTTGTGACACCCACGGGCCACGGTACTCTTTTTGTAAAATATACTCCGTATTATTCCCACGTGCCCCCTACCTCTTTAAACCTCCCACCCATCAATATTACCCAATGCCTCCTAAATCGTCTATTTGGGGGTCCCAAATCGGCGATCTGGAAGGGTATAAGGGGGGGTTGGGGTGAAATTGATAGATTCATAGATCATGAGGATTTAGGAGATAGAAACTACTCCGTATTAATTTTACGAACAGATCATTTTAGGTGGTCCAAAATCACGGATGTCACGCTTCTTTGAGTGGTGTAATATTACATATTCTCTAAATCAATAAATTAAAAAATTTGTATTGTTTATTTAAAAAAATAGAATTAAAAAACAATACGTCGTAATAAGTGTGACCCACAAAAATAGTAAAATAATACAAATAATTTATTAAATCCGTAGTCTTAAAAAAACATGACATTCAAGGAAAAGAATTCAGTTCAGCATATTTTGACTGGTGGATTTACCAGCTCTAAACACAATCATATTTTTAAAATTAAAATAAAAACTTTATTGTGCAAAAAATAAGAACTGAATTTTATTATTGAGCTTCAAAAAAAAAAAAAAAGATCGAGAGTCGAGACTACAAAAAATTCAGTCAACCAAGCAAAAGAGTTATAGCGTACGCCGTCCAAAAGTGGAATCCTAACCACACAATCCCACGCAACCTCGGAACGTACCATCATTTTCTCCATTCCCAACTTGCCCTCCACTTCCCAGCTTTATTCCACATTTTGTCCATCTATTCTTTCTATTTTAATTACTCCGTATACATTACGCAAAACAAATTAAAACCTAACCTTTTTTTATTTATTTTATTTAAAAATTGAGATTTATTTAAAAACTGAAAATTATATATTTTAAAACTAAATCAAAATTTTTTTTAAAAAAAAGTGACAAGAATATATATCACATTTTTGGAATAATAAACACTGTAATGCATTGTGGAACGGATGAAGATCCTTTTTTGTTACTAGGGCCTATCGACATACAATATTATTTCATTTTTTAAACAACCATAATATTAGTTTGTAAAATTAATGGTTTATAATCTTTATCCCCTTATTTCATTTTTCAAACAACCATAATATTAGTTTGTAAAAAAGTTTTATGTCTTTATTCCAAAAATAGGAATTCAATGAAAATAAAATGTCAATCATGAAAGAAACAATAGGTTTGATTATGTGACATGTATGATATTTAGAACAAAATCTTCTAATATATAAATTATAATTACAAATATATTATGTATAATAAATACTGCATAAATAAATTGAGGTGTAATATAATTACACAGTCTATTTAAAATTTAATATTTTTATATTTATGCTAACTTTATATTATAATTATTTTTTTGTAAAAGTAGTTTTTTGTATTTAAAAAATAACAATATTTTTTTATATCTTAAATACATTCACTAAGATAATGTGATGATTATGATGATGATGATGATAATGATGATGACAATTATAATAATAATAATAATAATAATAATAATAATAATAATTTATAACAACAAGAATTTAAAATAAATATATTTAAAGTTTTTTTAGGTTTTCCAGTTTTTTTTCCAGTTTTTCCAGTTTTTCTAGTTTCTTCCAGTTTTTTCCAGTTTCTTCTAGTTTTTTACAGTTCCTTCCAGTTCTTCCAGTTCCTTCTAGTTTCTTCCAGTTTTTTTCTAGTTTCTTCCAGTTCCTCCTAGTTTTTTTATAGTTTCTTCCAACATCCAACTCTTTTTTTACAGTCCTAAAGAACAAGTCCTAAGACTATAAGTAATTATCCACACTACTCACTCCAAATATGCAGTCACCTTGGCGCGGATGGAACACACTCTTTCAATTAATGTATTCATCCACTTACATTACAATGATTACACACGTATTATTTTTATTTAATATTTATTTATTTCTAATTAAATTAAATTTTACCTATTTAATTTACAATAAATATTTATTATTTTTGTGTTTTTAAGTTTCATAAATTTTGGTCGTTTAAACCTTTTTTAATTTTGCCTTTTTTGCTTCAATTTTGTTTTAACTTCGTGCCTTTACATAATTTTAATTTTTTTTCAGTTTTTATTTTGGTTTAATTGTTTAGGTTGTTTTTTATTTTAGCCTTTCTATTTCTTAGTAATAAAGAAAAGAGTAATTAACCTTTTTTTTCCTAGAAGGGTATTGTTGTCAATTTCAAAGAAAGTAATCAATCGGATCGATCCGATCCGATCCGATCCGAAAATTCGGATATCCGAAAATTTCGGATCATGCAAAACTCATTCCATATCCGATCCGAAAATATTCGGATATCCGAAATTCGGATATCCGATTTTTTGGATCGGATCACTGGATTATCCGAAAAGTTGAGTTTTAGCCAAAATTTACAAAAAAAAAGGTAAAATAGCAAAATCAACCCAAAATATCAAATTCAATATAGATTTACTAAAAGAAAAATTCCAACACTCGGTAATGGCCTAATAAAAAAATGATACCAAATTTAATTTGGGAGTAACTTTGGTAATTTTGCCTAAACAAACAAGAAAACACTATTAAAACAAAAAATTCTAAAATGCTAATGCAAAAAGTCCAAAATGGGTGATTTCCAAAATCAACATAAAATTACATTTAAACATATAGTCATAATATATTATTCATAAAATTCCAAAAACATAGCAAAAAAAAAAATCGGATATCCGATTATCCGGAAAAATCCAGAAATTGAATCCATATCCGATCCGATTTTTTTTGGGTATCCGATCCGAAATATCCACAAGCTAAAATATCGGATCGGATATCCATTTTTCAGATCGGGTCGGCCCGGATCGTGGACGGATATTTCGGATCGGATATTTTTGAACACCCCTAGTGTGGAGTACCAAATGCCAACAACCAAACTCGAATGTCATTACCATTTTCCATTAATATAACTACAATATTTATTTATATTTAAATTTTTTTAAAAGTTATATGAGTTCTTCAATGAACAAGAATAGAAGGCATTAGAAGATGGAATGGAGAGCTCGCATGGGTAGCTCAATTGATGGAGAGATTATATCATGATTTACCTTCCTCAAAAATGGACGTACCTTAAAAAAATGGAATGGAGTGAAAATAGAGAGTAAAAAAGGGGCAAGAATGTCTATCCACCCAAAAACTTTCCTCATCACTCCTCTTTGCTTTTCTTTATTCTCTTTCTCTCTCTTCTCTTCTATGTACTTTTCCTTAGTTGTCAAGACTTCTTTCCTCTATCTTCCACCACCTTCCTTTCCTTTTCTACACTCAAGCCCCCAAAGCTCTCTTCACCACTCTCTCCAAACCCCTCCAATGGCAGGAGACTCCCAAGCTCCACCAAAGCAAACACCTACCAACCCAACCAAGTACTTCAAACACTTCATGTTCAAACCCCTGCTCATCACAGTCTTCCTTGTCTCTCTCCTCCTCCTCCCTCCTCAGGCCCCGGAGTTCCTCAGCCAATCTCTGGGCAGCACAGTCTGGGAACTCCTCCAGCTCGTCTTCGTCGGAATCGCGGTCTCCTACGGCCTCTTCAGCTGGAAATCTGATTACCCAGACAAGGAAAATGGGGGAGAAGCCAAGTTTGAGAATGCCCATTCTTTTGTCTCTGGGTTGCTCCAGGTCTCGTCTGTTTTTGATGATGATGGTGGCGGTGGCGGTGGTGGGTCCGGGGGTATTTCTGTCATGGATGAGAAAATCGATGGGAATTGCAGGAATATTGTGCAGACTTGGAGTAATCAGTGCAGAAGGGGAGGACCAATGGCAGTTTCTGGCGTTGAGGAACAAAGGGGTTGTTTTAGTGTTACCAGAGAGATTTCAAGAATTGGTGAAAAACCCCTTCTTTTGCCCGTCAGGAGCTTGAAATCAAGAATTGAGGATGGTGAGGGCAAAATGGAAAGAAAGGGTTCTGTCAATAAAGAAGAACAGGAAGAAGAAGAAGATGTGAATCCTGTTCTTCCCTCTCCAATCCCATGGAGGTCAAGATCAGGGAGATTCATCCAGATGAAGCAAGATTCTGAACCCCTTCCTGAGCCCGAACTCGCAGACGAGCCCGGGGACGACGAACGTGGGTCCCGCGATGGTAGTCCAGATGATGATGATCATCATCATCATCATGAGAGTGGTGCAGAAGATGATTACAGTGATGATGGTGATCATAGTAGTGGAGATGAAGAAGATGAAGATGATGATGATGAAGGGAGAGATGTTGATAAGAAAGCTGCTGAGTTTATTGCAAAAATCAAAGAGCAGATCAGGATGCAGAGGGTTGATTCTATCAAAAAATCCGCATGATGCTAATACCACTTTGTGAAATGGGGAGTTTCCTTTTTAAAAAAAAATTACTTTTATTAATTCTTAAAATCATTTCTGTGTTTTTTTCTTCTTGACTTCCATCTTCAATTCCATAACTGCTGCAGTTAATTGGCATGTTTCCAGATTTTATGGATTACGAAGTACTAAACTTGCTATATCTGATATATATATGTATACATACTCCAAGTTCATGTTTTGCACTTTTAATGTCAACAAAGTTGTACCAGTGCAATATTTGCCTTATTTTGTTTAACTGGAATTGACAATTGAAGTTTCAACTAAATTTTGGAGTCTGGGTTTTGGTTCTAGTTTTTTTTTGGGCCATTTTAAACTAAAATTTCAAGATTTTCAGGTTCTTGAAAGTCAAGTTTCCATTCCAATTCCAATTTGGTTATAGAACTAAGGTTGTGATTACAATTTCAGTTTCAAAACAGAAGTGTTCTCATACCTATGGCTGCATTAAAGATTAAAGACCCCTTTGGTAAGTTTTGAAATTTGAAAAGAAATTGTCTGAAGAGATCTAAAAAGTTAGCAACAATGGGTGATTGGTGGCGGTAGGTGGTGGCGGTGGTGGTAGTCGATGGGCAACGACGAGGGATGGCTAGTGATAGTAAATGGCTGGTGATGACACGTGGTTGATGGCGAGAAGTGTATCGCGCGTGGGGGGGGGGGGATAAATGATAATGATGGTTGTGGGGCAGGTGGGAGACGATAATAGGTGGTCAGCAGCGGCGGGTGGCGACAGTGGTGAATGGTCGCCGGGGTGGGTTACACCTTCAAGAATAACCAACATTAAATATGTACTCCATATTCAATATGAGAGGGTAATTTATACAAATTCAATATGAGCACATACGGCGCGTGATTGTAAAATTGATTATTTTTACCTTCTTGGTAAATCTCCAGCCTGACCTGCCCTATTAGACCCTGTACTCCCTCCAATTGCACCACCCGATTTCTTGTTAACTTTGGGATCACCGGATCAAATTTTTTTACTAGAGTTTGAGAGGTATTATTGTAGAGAATGCGAGAGTGCTTTAGGACCGAGTCCGGCTGTGGATTTATTAGTGAATTAAAGTATAAACAATCAATTGTATGATTGAAGTATCGTAGATGTTTTAATTGAATTGGTGTAATAATAATCTTACTCCAATAAATTGGTGTAAAATTATATTTCCTCAGTAGGTATTCTCCATATTATATATTCATAAACTTAAACCAATTGTTCATAGTTCAAAAATCAAACTCTATATTGACTCTCAATTATCATTGTGGTCAATTATTATTTCCTATTAAAAAAATCCTTGATTATCGTCATGTAATGTAAGGTTCAAAGGGCATGTTCGTTTTGAGCACCTGAGAAATTCCCACGTTTAGAGTATTTGTCTTGCTTATTCATTCTCAACCTATTAAAATTCGTAGAGTTATTGCGCGCACTGGGAATAGAAGGTACTTGCCCGTGGTGTCATTAGACATTTGGACATTTGGACTACAAGGTACTTGAAAATACCAACTTTTTACTATTTGTAAAAGTTTGTCAATTTTGAATGGAAAAAATAAAACTAGCCAAACATTTAGGGAGTGAGGAAGTAAATATTACTCCCTATTAAAGTTTACTACATACGGTATTTTTTTATTTTTGGTGCTAGTACGTACGGAGTATTAGTTTAGAAGTACTTAAATTAGTTTGGCACTGTATGTGAGATGAGCCATGCTAAGAGTACACCAAAGGTGTATCTCATTTGTCCCCCACCCCGTCCATTGCCACATAAATAGGCAAGAATTTTAAAAAAAATAAATAAATAAAAAGTAGATAAATATGAGTGGTGGAAAAGGGGGTGGGGGACAAATGGGGTACACCATTTGGTGTACCCCTAGCATTGCTCAAAAATTAATCATAATTTATAGTATCTAAATAAAGACGACTTGTAATCTTACACAAACAAAAATGACACCAGTACGTGACACTAGTAGCTTTGGGGCACCTATGGTGCTCCGTTCATAAAATTGATAGTTCGTACCCCCTAACACACTCCCCAAACCCGCTGGACCCATCAATTTCATCCCGACGCCACCCTAGCCCCCCTAGACTGTCGATTTGGGGTCCCAAATCGGTGATCTAGGGAGTGCTGGGGTGGCGGCGGGGTGAAATTGATGGGTCCAAGGGGCTAAGGAGTAGGAATCATCAATTTTACGAATGGAGAAACGTAGGTGCCCCAAAACCACTGATGTCGCGATTTTACACCACTTAAGTGGTGTAACATTACAACTTCTCACAAATACATTATATATAATGATTAAGGTAAAAAAAATAATATAACAGAAAATATAAAATTTTAAAGAATATATATGACAATAAATAACCATTAAAATAAAGTATGAGGTTAGTCAAACCACTCCCCCAGTGGCGGAGCCAGGATTTAGGGGTAGTGGGTGCATTATACCGAGAGCTCGTGAGTAGTGCCCCAAATATTTATTTAAAAAAATAATACGGAGTATAAAACGATTAAAAAAATTAATGAATTTATGTCAAACTAACATTCATATAATTTAAATATAAGTATTTTAAGAAATATTATGCATGTACTCAATTTCTTCATCAAAACTGTTAATTTATAAAACAAGTGTTGATTTGAGCATAATCTTCATATTAATTTAATAAAAAAACAATAGATATTAAAAATAACACAAAATTAGTAGAGAAAAAATCATATAGTATTATCAATTGATGTGGGCAATGTGGCACGTCTCCACTATACAGTCTCTGCCCCCAATGCTCTGCTCCGCTATGTTCTGCTCTGCTCTCTCTCTCCCTCTCTCTCTCTATATATACTAAAAAATAAAAATTGGAGAATTGCAGTCAATTGCTCCTCTTTGGCTCCGCCCCTGCACTCCCCTACATCATTATCAGAGCACGCATTACGTGCTAATAAATATTTGCTTCATTTCAAGAATGAGGAATAAAGGGAAAACTAAGGTCTCGAGGATAGAAAACTTTGACATGCTTACAATCATCAATAATATAATTAAAGTATGACTAGTCCTAGGGTAGTAACAATGAATGAGCCCACCACCTCCCTATAGTCTGTTTCCCGAATAACTTGTCTCCTTTCTTTAGCTTTAATCTAACTGAGTACTTTCTTAACTATAATGACCTATGCTTCTTTGCACCATAACTCTCTCTACATCTCATATTCGTGGCAGCTATGAATCGTCCATCATGAACCCGTGCAATGAAACCAAGGCCTTCAAACCCATCAAAATGTCATACATAGACAACCATGTTTAACTTTAATTAATTCTCAAGTGGCCTCTCTTATTTGATTGTAGCACCAGATCCGACTCCAAGGTTAGCCAAGGTAAGGTACCTTGGAACTTCCACGCACCTTACACCAATCTTCGAAATCCTCATATGTATGTGATCACACCCTGGGGGGGGGATATCTCTTGTTTTGAAACCTTAACATTACGGGCAGACTCAATCTTCCAGAGACGGTGAAAGGCTAAGCCATTATCGTGCTAGTATAACAAATGCAAGATGACTAAAAGCCAATATCAAAAGGATCTTGTAGTTGGCGCATATCAACCGAAAAAGGAGGCACCCCATACTCATCGTGTGAAATGACAATTTATAAACGTATGCAAGATTGTTTCCTTCGAAGTGTGACAAAGTGGGTAAACATTATGAACAACCACCTTCATCGGTATTAAGTTACAAGATAAGCTTAGTACTTGGGGTGAACTCAAGTTGTCCATAACTTTTTCAAAAGCGTCATATCCGTTCCATTTCCTTCCATCATAGCATCCCAAAGTTAGAACCTTATAGGCACTCTTCATCACCATCTAAATACTAAATTTTTTATGGGCCTAAACCATCACAAATGTACTCATTCGCATGTGTTGATAGTTTTGTACTAGTTCAATATTGTCAACAGTTTTATTTCGAGAGAGCAGTGTCCACAAAAATGAGTATGTTACGCAAACCCTAATACCTTAAGGTAAGTGTAGCGACTCCTCCTTCCTTCTCACTCTTCGTGTTTCAGGCACATCTAGCGAGCGACCAATCAAGCCAAGCAACAAGTCTTGTAGTTTCTTTAGCTCATCTTTTCAAACTTTGTCAACAAATTCGGTTTTCGATAGCTTTCTACAATAAAGACTTTAGCTATCCGGTCAATGTTTCATTATAGTCTCATTATTATTTTAATTCTTATTATTATTATCAATGTTCTAATATTTTTAATATAATATAAATTAAAATAACTAATTTTAGTTTTCGGAGCTATATCTGTAAGCATGTTTATTGTAACCGTCTTTGTAACTATACGTATTCCGTACAATATGATAGTTTTGGAGCAGAGTTCATAATGAATTTATACTATTTTGTTAGAATATTCTACAACTCTACAATTTGTAGTGAGTTTTGATTAAAATTGGTTACAAATGTTGTATGTTGTGACTTCCAGTGATGCATGCAATGGGTATATGAAAGTACTCATGGTACAACTCTTAGATATAAGAGAAGCCGGTGGGCGTTGTGTAGTTACCAAAGGCAAGAAGTGCCAAGAAGGTAAGATTCGAGTTTGATTCTTGGAAACTGTGCTGGAAGACAACTATGTTAAGCATAAGGTCTCTCCAAGTATCAAGTTTAGACTTCATTCTTTGTCACCAATCTGCGATCAAAATCTAATTTACCTTCTCTCAATAATCATTCGGCGGAGTCTGAAAGGGTCCTTGGGGATGGGTTCATCCTTTGAAGAAATGAATGGAGGAAGGAGACTTAATCATTGTATGGAGAAAAGAGGAGACCAAGACTGTGGGGCATATAGACATGACCTTCAATTTTCCTCAACCATCCATCATATCATAACCCTTTTAACTACCTCTCCTTCAATTGCCCTGCTGAGATGTAAAGACCAAATTAATTAAAGCTTTATAGGAGTGGATTGAAGAGAGTTGAATTGTACGCCTTGTTGCTCCCAAAATGTAAACCTTTACACCAAATGTCAGCCTAGCGTAATTGTGACTTCTCTAAGTCAATTGCTTGCTTTTCTTTCTTTTTAATCACCATTCTTTAATCCCATTATTTTAAATGAAGAATTAGTGAAAAGTGAAAACACTCCCTCACTAAAACTACATAACTTCTATTAATTACCACTTCTGACCCAAAATAAAAGATGTAGTTACGTATTATTCATATATTTACAATATTTTTTACATATTTTTATTGATAATTTGACCAAATAATGTAATAATGTCATCTCTTATTTTGTGTAACTATTCATGTAGCTCCAAATGTAGCTTTCATATGTATAACTATTCATATCATTATTCATATAATATAATAATGTCATTTGACTTCGGTTGAGATTTTGTAAATTATGCACATTCTCATTGATTCTTAAGAGTAATTTGACTTCGGTTGAGATTTTGTAAATTATGCACATTCTTATTCTAAAGTTTGCAAAGGGTTGCATTTGTTTTAAATTCTAAAAACAATCAAAATTTCAAAAATGCTAGGAATCCACCATGGATTCTCCCACATAGATGACAATCATAGATGATTTATATATATACAGACAATATTTGTCTGTAAACACATACTACTATGGTCTATGTATGTATAAATCATCTATGATTGTTTGTCCGTATGGTTATGTGAAACAAGTTTAAAATTTAAAGTCCGAAGAGATAGAAATTGGATTACAGACTAAATAAATTATACCCTAATTTTTTTATAATATATGGAGTAATTCTATAACTTATCAACTATGGAAAGAAAACAAATACTCCCTACTATATTAATAGTAGTACTCCACTTTGTTAATTGCTCCCCTTCATTTAACATTAATTTCAACTACTCCTTATTTCTTAATTTCTTAATTATTTGTATTTTAAACTTTTTATTCATCCAAATTACAATGAGCCTTAATTTAACATTACTCTTAACTACTCCGGTATTTCTTACTTGTATATCATTATTCATATCTTTTAAACGTTCTCTCCATCCAAATTAAACTGAGCCTTAAAGTAATTGATCCCACTTTTAACTATTAAAGCACATAAAATTATTGCTCTGCTGGTATTCGAACATGTAATACTACAGAATAATAATATAATAATAATAATATGAGTATATTATTATTATTATTATATTATTATTATTATGTTATTATTACTATATTACTATTATTATTATGTTATTATTATTGTATTATTATTATTATCCGGAGTATTATTATTGTGCAACATTAAACATAGAACCTCCCACTTTGGAGTGTCACTATGATATCGATAGACCACAAAATCTTTGATAGGAAGGGTATTAAATAGTTGAGCAATGCTAGGGGTACACCTTTGGTGTACCCCATTTGTCCCACACCCCCTTCTCTAACACATATTTTGTAGTTCATTTTTAATTATTTATTTATTTTTAAGTTTTTTGCTCATTTATGTGGTGGAGGAGGGGGTGAGGGACAAATGGGGTACACCTTTGGTGTACCCCCTAGCATTTTTCTAAATAGTTAGAGAAAAACGTCAAACTACAATAATCCAGTATGATCCAACTGAAATAGGGCCAGGGAAAGGTGTGACTACGCATACCTTGCTTTTACTAGAAAATAGCTAGAGAGACTATTTCGAGACAAAAATATACTCCCTCCGTCCATGAGTATTTGGACACTTTTGACTTTCTCAGTCAAAATTGGTAAACTTTGATCTCAAATTAAATAAAAGTGATATTAGATATTATTACAAAAATAATTTTATTAGATTTATTATATCAAATATTTTCAAAATATTATTTAATCTAATTAATACACAATATATGTTTTATTTAGCTATAGATCAAAAATTAAAAAAGGTTGGTCGAAAAGAAATACTTGAAGGCGGAAGTGGTGAAACATTTCAAAATTTTCCAAATGATTAAGCTTTGAGGATGATTCACATACCCAAACCTGGAGAATACTTATCAAAATGGGCCTTGCCGGGCCTGTCTCATACCGAGTAATATACGGTGCTATACAGCGTATAAATATAGTTTGAAAATTGAGCTAGCCCCACCCGGACCGGCTTCCCCCAGGCCCGTAGATATATAAACAAATCCTTTTATATATATAAAGCAGAGTCGGAGCTATAAGAACGTGACATTTGGCAAAGCTAAAACGCGACATGTGGCGAGCTGATATGGCGACATTTGGCATAGCTAAAGTGCGACATGTGGACAAACCGATCGGTTTGACATGTGGACATTTTTGCAATTTTTTTCCAAAAGCATACCACCATGGGGTTTGAAACAAGGATTTCTTGGTCATTTAGTTGAATTCCTAACCATCCAAGCTAGGGTGCTTTTTGTTAGAATAAAGCAGTCGGAGCTATAAGAACGTGACATTTGGCAGAGCTAAAACGCGACATGTGACGAACTGATATGTCGACATTTGGCAAAGCTAAAGTGCGACATGTGGACAAACCGATCGGTTTGACATGTGGACATTTTTGCAATTTTTTTCCAAAAGCATACCACCATGGGGTTTGAAACAAGGATTTCTTGGTCATTTAGTTGAATTCCTAACCATCCAAACTAGGGTGCTTTTTGTTAGAATCTCACTTAAGCTTTTATAATGTTTCATAATTAAAAAAGGATTGTATAAAAATTTCTTTTTAGTTATAAAAAGTATAATCCTTTAATATAATATCTGAGACTTTGTTTGCTAGAAAGTCGCCAAAAGACAAGCTTATGTGGACTATATTAAGGTGAGATGGCAAGTCTTTATTGATTGCTTATGTGGCAAATTTTATTAATAATTAATTGACTTTTATTTTTATTTTAAAATAGAAATTTAAATAATGATTTCAAATTTTGGAAAAATTTTACGTTAAAAGATTTAGTACAAATAAAGAATTCATTACTTCGTGACATTAGTTGAGTATTTATATTTTTTATTTTTAAAAAGCAAATCATCTATTTATTTGTTATGATGTGATAAAATTAATTATGTTATAAAATCAAATTTGTGAAAGATAAATGTAGTATTGTACGAAATAAAATTTTTAAAGGAAAACAATTATATAAAATATAATTTTATGATAAAAATTATTATGATGTAGCAAACAATTAGTGAAAATAGAAAATTGGTATTATCACTTACCATTTCAAGACTAGCATTTTTTATGAATCAAATTTTTAACTAAGTGCATACACAAAAAACAAAATTTTGATAATGATATAATCTCATTTAAGAGTATTCTTATAGAAAAGGATCAAATATGTTTATAATTGATCCTTTATTTATAAAATTGATATTTTAATCTTTAAGAAGCAGAGATGTGATATTGTTTAAGAGACATTTCTGACACGTAAAATATATTATAGAAAGTAAGAAGTTAATACTGTTGTATGAAGTCCTTCGGTACAATTAAGAGAACTTAACTTTATTCCATTTATTTAAATAGTGATGTAAAATAACAAATACTTCTTAATCCCTATATTAAAATTATAATTATATATATTAAGTGTTTAAACCATACAGAGTATTACTTAGCAGGATTATTTAATTTGACTTTTGTACTTTATCTTTTTAATTTGACCTATTATTTTAATCAAAGAAGGTTTGCACTCTTACCATATTTAAGATGTAACTTAAGATTTATAAATTATATTAGGTGATAATTTAAAATAAATGATATTCTTAGAGATGAAGCGGTATAACATGGACTTTCACAAAAAATATTTCTATAAGGAAAATTAAGATTTGGAGGTCGAGAAACGCGTGAAGATCTGTGACAATTAAAATTTAGATGCAAGAATAATCAGTATTTTAAGGAGAAGTACGAAGAATATCTTATGTGCAGAAGTGAATAAGATTTAGGTTAAACTACAACATCAAAGAGAAATATAATTTTTAAATTGTAACTCTTTGTATTTTATAAAACATTATGTATTGACCAAAATACTTTCACACACTTAAATGATTGAATATTTAAAAAAGAAAGCAAAAAATGAGTAAAAATTGTGAAACAGTTTTTGTAAAATTTCATTAAAATCATAGAATCACTAATGTTTTTTTTTTGCATTCACATAATTTTTGAAATAATACGAGGGAGAATAATCATTATATTTTTAATGTATTGTAAAATTTATATTTCTTATTATATGATTGTTAATTTATGTTTTCACACTTTTAATAATACAATAAAAAAGAGTCAATTTTTAATTAGTGCAAATGGCCAAGGAGAGAAAGAATCACATTAATGCATCATAGAAATTAAAATCATATATTTTCGTTAATGTAAATTAATCTGGCGGAGAAGAATCATGATTTTTTTATATAAAATCACCAATGTTTTTGTTGTATATTTTTTGAATTCAGGGGGTGAGAAGAATTATATATTTGTAATAATTTAGTAAA
>OOIL02002582.1:367145-386217 GCA_900332095.2 Cuscuta campestris
AAAAGAGTATTTAAGTTCTCATTCTTCATGCCAAACATATTTAGATGTAGTTGTTGAAGACGATTAGAAAACAGTTTAATTCTTCTTAATGAAATCAAATGTTAGGGGATTCAAACCACAAAATAGTTTTTAAAAGGGGGTACCGATTATGTTATTGAAGAACATTGACCAAATATATGGATTGTGTAATGGTAAAAGATTAATCATTAAAGAGATGTGAAAGAACATTATCAATGTAATTGATGTTTCGAGAAATCGCGTTGGAGAAAAAGGTTTACATATCCTGAATAAAATTTGGTATCATCTGATAGAATTCTCAATATAATAGTCTTATGTTTTGCTATGACTATAAACAAAAGTCAATGTCAAACATTGTCCTTTGCTATATTATTTTTAACCAATTCAGGATTTACTCATGGTTAGCTTTATGTTACTCTTTCAGGAGTAAAGAAAAAGACATGATTAAAAATATTAGTTCTAGATGAAAATAAAAATGCTTACAACGATACAAAAAATGTTGTTTACACTAAAGTCTTTCAAAAAATTTGGAATTAAAAAAGATTTTTTCAGTACACTTTCAATTTCTCAAATATTATATTCTACTTTGTCGTTGTTTTCCATTGATTAAAATTTGTGACAAAAATATATTTACTTGATTCTGGAATAAATATTTCATTGAAAAATTTCAAAATCGACAACAATTTCGTTCGACCCCGTGCATCGCACGGGTCAAAATACTAGTGTTTGTACAAATGCTAAAGATTTTTGGAGCACTAAGATTAGAATTTCTTGTCGGTAATTTTAGTATCATCGGCTATTTTGTGTAATTGGATCTACTTAGATCAAACAATAATTTGAATAAACTTTGTCAAATGAGTAAGAATGCGTGGAGTGCACACTCGTTCAGCGATATAATAAATTCACAACGGATGTCCGAAGGCGACAGCCCCTTGTAAGAGGATCCAAGGGGCAGAGTCCAAAACGTTAAATGATTCGGACGTACAGATAAACATCCAAATTGGTCCTAAACCGCAAGAATCTCTTCACGCGAACATTTGCCTCCTCACACAAATGTTTATGTCTGTTCATGAATTTTTTATTCTATAAATATAGATTCGCAACTATGGTTGAGACACTGAATTTCAAAGTGTTTGTTATTGATTAATGTCTTATCCGATTAAAAATATTTTGGTATATTCCAAAATAACTTTGATCTGAAAGCATTCTACGCGATTCGTTAGAACTATCAAGTCGGTCATCTAGTTTTTGTTCATCAAAGTCTTTAATGCTGCTTCCTAGCGTTCTTATTCTTCATAATTTTCTAGCATTTTTTACCTTTATTTTAAGAGAGTCACACTAATGTATCCTATAAGCCTCCCAACCATCAATCAAGGTATCTTCCTAATGTGGCATTAGTAACATGATCTACTCCCATTAAAAATCAGCTGGCTACTCTTATATGGCCATATTGCACTGATTTAAAGAAAAAGCAGCACAAAGTTGAGGTGATGATCATGATGTTTTTGCACATGAAATTTAATTAATTTGAAAATGGCACTTTTATCATCTATATTAGCCTTTGCTCCACTCACCCCCCACTATGCATATATGGCCATTGACTTTATTTTGCACTTTTTATTAAAAAATAAAACTTTATTTTTGTGTACTAGGTAAGTAGTATATATGGTATAGGGAGATAGTGGAAAATGATAGGGTACACCAAAAGTGTACCCCAAATATTCCCCACCCCCTCCATAACCACAAAAAAAGGCAAGTAAAATTCAAAAAATAAAATAAAAAATAATAACAAAATAAAATGAATGGTAAAAAGTGGGGTAGTGTACATTTGGGGTACACCTTTGGTGTACCCCTAACATCTCCCATGGTATATATACATAGAATTAAAGTTCCACCACTTGTGATTTAACTTTATTTTTCTCTATGGGGTAAACTTGTTGCAATGACTGTTTTTCTTTTATCTTGTTCCCTTTTCTTGTCTCCCTTTTGGATTACCTCCTCCAAGTTTGTTCTTTAATAATAATAATATTATTATTAATTTGTATTAGTAAAATTGCATACGACCTATATGCAATTATACATCCACTCTGCCACTCATGGTTGAAATATATGGTTATTGAACTATATTTACATTATTTACTTTCATCATTAAACCATGAATTTGTTAGAATATACATAACTGTTTCTGGGCCACAACCACAAGCTTGAGCTTTTGTTTGAGTTGGTTCCTCTGACATGGTATCAGAGCCTCGTTGACTAAGAGGTCACGGGTTCGAAACTCAGCGCCACCCAGTTTAAAAAAATTAAGGTTTCACGTGCAAGGCTCGAAAAAAACTACGCCTGCACGTGAGGGGGCGTGTTAGAATATAAATAACTGTTCCTGGGCCACAACCACAAGCTTGAACTTTTGGTTGAGTTGGTTCCTTGACAGAATTGAACTTCCTATATTTTCATTGATGGTGTTGCAAGTTATATTAACCTTCTTCATTGACTAAATCCATTCTATTTATGGTTAAATGTATAACTTTGACTTTAAAGCACAATGAAAATACTTGATGTTAGCCAATTTTTAAATAAGAGTTTTTTTGCATCATTTACGTTTGAGCTATTCATAAAATGTATGTTCTCTCCTTCCTGAACTTTGAAAAGTGCATCATTATTCTCTATATTTTTCATAAAGTGCACGTTTTGTCATCGAACTCATCATAAAATGCATGTTTTTTTTTTAATTTTCAAAAGTGTACCATTAGACCCTATACTTTTCATAAAATGTCTATTTTTCACTTAAATTTAAAAATTCAATCATTAGTCTTATATATTCAAAAATGGTGCATGGTTGAAATCATACGAATTTCTCTTAGTTGAACAACATTTTTTAACAAACTTGAATAAATTGAAAAAAATAGAGAAAACTTTTTGGATTAGAGTTAAAAAACTATGAAAACACCAAATTAAAAATCATAAATCTTTTAAGACCAAAATAGAAGTTCATACTTCCATTGTTACATTGTCACACTGCAACTGCCACACTATCACATCCACACTATCATCTGTCGCCGTTGGCCACTAGATCGCCGCTAAAATCACTCAAGGTTTATTAACCATACTACTATCACTTTTCTATCACTCTGTCAAATGCGTATTTTTTTTATCACACTGGCATCATACTTGTATTTTGGATTTAAAAGACTTAAAATTTTTATTTTAAAATTTTCATACTCGAAGCTGAGTATCATGAAGACGTCATTGATGAGTTTTTTATTTTCAAATTTGGTTAAAGATATTAATCAACCAAGATAAATTTATGAAACTCTAATGTGTATAGTTTCTTTAAGAACTTCTAATGTATACACTTTTTTTAAACAAGACAAAAAGAAAAGCTCATCAATGATGTCTTTATCAATCTTTAGCCGTCTCTCAACTAAGGTGAGAGAAGAAGATTTTAACAAGATGATACTTAGCAATTATGTCCTCCATGATATTCTCTCCGTCCGAAAATATTCTTCGCATTTGACTTTTTACGGCTTCCCAATGTTGCACTTTTAGTCATTATGCATTAGTCATTATTCAAGTAAATATTCGTCATCACTGGACATTATGGATAATACTAAGTACTATTTAGGGAATATAAGAGTTTAAGTGCCATTTAGGGAAATGACTTAAGTTTTAGTGCTATTTATTTCAAATATTTCTAATAAAAATATAAGGACTATTGCTACAATTTTAAAAGTTCGGAGAAAAACATGTACTTTATGAAGAGTTAATGAATAAAGGATACAAAAAAAACTCTTTTAACATAAGAGCACTTGAAATGGGTTTGAAGCCATTGGGTTCAAATTAGGGCTTCAAACAAACCACCCTTTAACTTATATCATAGTTTCACTGGAAATATCAGGCATCAAACCTTTCTTAAAATTATTTTTTTAATATACATTTTATAAAATCAAATTAATAAGATTTCATTGATTAATTAATACTAAACCACAATAAGTCATTAAATAGAAAATTTATATGCTATAAAAATGAGTACATTAATTTTAAAAATAAAAAAAATTGCTAGTACATTAATAAAAAATACTAGTAATACATTCTTTTAGTCCCATTAACGTATCTAGGTCTGTTTTCATTACTTCGAGCTCCCTTTTCTCTATCTTGCATCTCTCCCTCTTTTCTTCTCTAAGATTGAACAACCACATATGTTCAACTATTTACCGGCTGATATCATCGTGAGAGGAACTAGAGCCTAGCCCAGATCCTAACACAATTGATTTAGCCTTCTTTCTTCCAATCGGTCGTTGAATAAGGTCCTCACTGTCAAATTCTTTTAGTTCCATTAACGTATCTATTGCTCTTTGTTTTTCTATTTTCTATGTTAAATAAATTCCGAATTGATCATTTCCTTTTTGGTTTGTGGTGGTTCTAAGATTTTGGTGCGTACTCATTTGATGGTGGTGTTTCTCTCCTTATGTAGTTATTTTCCTCTTATTGGTTTGGATCTGGCGTAGTTATATCCGTCATACTTAAATCTTATGCTAAATATAAATGTGCCTTACTGTCACAACCAATAGTTGAATCTCGCCACATAGCTCTTTCACATTGACAAGTTACTCAGAATCATTTTTCACAAAAAGAGATGAACTCCATCCTAGGATCCCCTTAAACCCAACCGATGCCTACATAAGGAAAGTAAAATAAAACTTTAATCTCAAATGAAAAACAAAAAATAAGATCTATCACTAGTCTAACAAAGATCTTTATACAAAGTATAAAGTATCCAAAACATAAAACATCTCACACATTATTCGCTAGAAATCAAACTTAGGTCTCGTTCCGTTCATCTTATTTTTGATGCTTTTTTTAATTCTTATTAAAATAAGATCAGATCTAATCAGATTAGATCAGATTAGATTAGATCCAATCAGATTAGATCAGATCAGATCCAATCATATCCAATCAAGAATTATTATTATTATTATCATCATCATCATTATCATTATCACTATTACTACATACTTTTTAAATTCCATACTTTTTACTTGTTTCACTTGATACGATTCTTTCAAAAAATAAGTTTAATTTATCTTGAAAAAATATAAGAAGAAAGAAAATGAAACTTTTGTGCGATTATAATTTTTGTAGAGAAAAATAAAATGATATGAAGCACAATTTTTTTCTTAAAAATGAAAAAGAATAAACTTTAGAAACAAGTTAAATAGAAAACTGGAAAGTAATCTTTGATTATTAGACGTCAGGAAAAATATTTTTAAAATACTTTGACAATGTCAATCTAATTTTACTTTTAAAATACATTTTTATTGGTACCTGTAATTTGAGTTTCTAAAGTTATTACATTATAAAATATGAATGAAAAATAGTATTACATTATATTATTACATTATAATATGAATGATTACTCTTATATATGAATTAACTAATTTTATTTCATTAAAAAGTAATCATAAAATAAAAAATATTGATTATATTATAATATGAATTATCATTACAATTTTCAAAAGTTATTATAAAGACAGATCAAATTATTGATTTGAATTTTAAATCGAATCATAATTAATCAGATCAAATCAGATTAGATCACATTCAATTAGATCAAATCAGGTCAGATCAGATCAGATCCAATGAAATCAGATTAGATTAGATCAGATCCAATCAGTAGACTAGATCAGATCAGATCCAATCAGATCAGATCAGAACTACAAAAAATCAGATGAGATCAAAAAAATAAGTTGAACGGAATGAAGCCTTAGGCATACATCTCTATTGATCACATGACTTACATCGCTGAACACCTTAAGCCCTTTTTCATAAAAGGATGACACCCCATCCCCCCAAGCCTCTCAGGCTTGAGTATACCTAAAAGGGGGTAAATGAAACTCGAATTTCAAGTGAGTAATAAAGAATGAAATTTGTTTCTTATCCCAACATAGAATCTTTATGATGAGCATAAATCATCTCACACTTGCCTTCGCTAGAAGTCAAATTGTTGAGTTATCTCATCCCACATTGGCACTCTAGACCAATATTGTGGTGTTTATAATAGCTTAAGTGTCTCAAACTTTTTGAGTTAACTTTTGGAGTTAGATTAGGGCTAAGTCTACTATTTCACATGGTATCGAAGATAAGGCCATTGATGTTGGGATTGCAGTGTAGTTATTTGTGTCTCGTGTGAGCGGAGCGTGTTAAGTTTTCTCATCTCACATCGGCACTCTACACCAATATTATGGTGTTTATAGTAGCTTGGATGCTTCAATTTCTCGGGGATTCAATTGAACCCAAATATATTATTTCATACAAACTCGATCATTACGCTCTTCTCACTCCCTATTGACCACTCGAACACCGACCTCAGACCCATGGGTCCTTTTTCATAAAAAAAATGGAATACCCACCCCAGGCACTCTTACGATATAATCACAATCTAGTTCTTAGAGAGGTTATCTCGTACTTGGTGCACACAAAGAACTATTTTAAATTATTGAATTCCCACATTGCTGTTGCCGGGATCCGACTTTAGAACCTACGAATTAGACATCCTCTCGTTGAACCCGTTGAGCTATCGATGCGGACGATGGGCCCTTTTTCATGATTTCTATCAAACGTGTTTGAGAGGGATTGGAATAGCCCTCACATTAGTGGTGTGTTGGCGGATGGGAACGTTATACATGCGTACATCCGGACAATACGGTACTGTTTTCCGGGGCGATAACGTTACACATGCGTATATACGGTACTGTTTTCAAGGGCGAAAACGAAAAGAGAGAGAGAGAAAAGCCGGAAAAGGGTGGAATGGTTACAGTAACCGTGCTTTCTGTTCACTTGCTGTGTCACTCCCGTGCCTCCCCACTATATCATCCCCTCCCACCACCACCACCACCACCGCGGCGCCACCCATCACTTTCTCTCTCTAAACCTCACAGTCTTGAAAAAGTTCTCGAGATGGGCATCTTAATTAAAAGAGGAACACCAGTGGACCTCTTTCTCTTGATAGCTTAAAACAAAACAAAAAGCTCCCCTTTTGTGTTCCATATTTAAAAAAATTTCTCGAATTTTTTTTCTTTCTAAAGTTGTTTTTAGCTCTCCCCTCTCCACATTCACGCACCCTTTTGCTTCACAAGAGGAAAGATCGAATCTTTTTTCTCATCATCTCTGCGAGGAAATCGAGAAATCCCCATACCAACTTCAATGAGTGAGAGAGGCGGAGGGTGAGCCTCTCTCTGCCATTCGTTCATGCAAAAAAATAAAAAAATAAATCCCATTTCTTGTTTTTGATTGAAGAAGAAGAAGAAAAGGGAAAGATTTAGTTTTTTGTTCTTTTAAAGAAAAATTAAAAGGAGAAATTTGGGTATGGCTATGGCTATGCACAGAGAATCATCAAACAGTGGAGGAAGTGGAAGCAGCGGCAAACAACAGCAGATTCAGATGGACAGCGGCAAGTATGTAAGGTACAGTCCGGAGCAAGTGGAGGCACTGGAGAGAGTTTATGCTGAGTGCCCAAAACCCAGCTCTCTCAGGAGGCAGCAGCTCATTAGGGAGTGCCCCATTCTGGCTAACATTGAGCCTAAACAGATCAAAGTCTGGTTTCAAAACAGAAGGTTTGATGCTTCCATTTATGTGCTTTCCTTGTGTGTCTGCTTGTCAAACTCTTAACTTCCCCCCTTCACACCTTTCCCTCTTTATCCCCTTCTTTCTCTTTTAAACTTGGGTCCTTTATCCAAAATCTTTTCTTTTTTGAGGTGGGGGTGTTTGCAGGTTATATTATTTGTTCTTTGAAGTTTGAATCAGGTGAATTTCAAATGTTTTTTGGGGATTTTTCTGGGATTTGGGGGTGGGGGGGTGGGTTCTTTTACAGCTGCATTTCTATCTCTGCAAGTTCAATTTTTTTTTTGCTAATTGGAATTTTTTGTTGTTTTTTAAATTATTGTAGTTGTTTTTCTGCAAATTATTTTGTGGGTTTTGAAAAAATCTTCTCTTTTTTTCATTGTTTTCTTTTAATTTCTCGTGGGGTGTTTGATTTTTATCTTGATAAAGCAAAAGAAAGGAAAACTAGAAAAAGGTAACTCAGTTACATGCTCTGAAGCTTGGGTTTGATAATGAGTTTCCTCTTGTGGCTTATTTTGAAATAATTGTTCAAATCTTTTGAAAACCATGTTCTGGAGGCATTCCGCTTTTAGGTTTTGTTTATTCCCTTTTTAGGTGAGAATCTGACATCAATAAAAGTAATCAGATGGTGTTTTATTGAAATTGGTATAAGATCAAAAATATTTTGATAATTTATTTGAAAGGTGTTCTTTCTTTCTTAAAGTAATTTTTTATTTTCAAACATCAAATAATAAGTAAAATGTGCTTTATTTTTTCTTTAAATGGCAGAAACCAAAGATTAATTTTTTCTTCAAAAGTTTTAATGCTTATGGTGACCATTATGGTAATTTGGAATCTATCTAGCTCAAACTATGATGCAGTCAACAAGTAGTCTAAGTTGACCTGACTCCTATTTTGTCCATAAATTGGTTTATTGCCAGTTTGCCCCTTGTAGGTTTCTCTAAAGTTTATGATAAAACCTGAATGGAACAAGATAATCACTTCATTTTATTTCCTCTGCCCTTTTGATATGTAACTTCCATTCCTAACCTTAGAATAGAAGATAAAAAAACAATCTTTTAAATATTGGGAGTTGTAGCAACCCGAGCGAGGGCCCGGTGATGGGCCCCACAAGTATTTTATGCATACAAGCCTTACCTTTCATCTTTTTGCAAGAGGGTTCATCCCATTTTGCATCAATTATACTCTTGGCCTTTGTTAATGTATCTGAACGGGAACAATCTTGAATATATGGAAATGTAGATTTTAGCATCAATTTATTCCTCAATCTGATTGCATTGGAAATAACTTTTTTTTCCCATTTTCACTTCACAGGTGCCGTGAGAAGCAACGAAAGGAAGCTTCTCGTCTACAGACAGTGAATAGGAAGCTGAATGCTATGAACAAGCTCTTGATGGAAGAGAACGACCGTTTGCAGAAGCAAGTCTCACATCTGGTCTATGAGAATGGGTGCATGCGACAGCAATTGACTACTGTAAGCATGCTGGACTGAATTTCCTTAGGTTGTTAAAGAAATCAGTTAAAAAATTTGCTAAAGTAAAAAGAAATTTTTAAAAAAATATTTTCCCAAACAACCCGAGCCGTAATGTAACATTAACAAATAGTGGACAATTTTATTTCCTGATGTTTGTGGGCTTTTATTATATTGTGACAGGTTAACACCACGACCACAGATACGAGCTGTGAATCTGTGGTCGTGAGTGCTCAACAGCAGCAACATCCAAACCCAATGTCGCAGCACCCACAAAGGGATGCCAATAACCCAGCTGGGTAATTGAATTTGTGATCTTTATTTATCCCCATTGTTTTACACCGAATATCTTTTATTTTCATAACAACTCTTATGTTAAAGCATTACTATAGAAGTGTTTTTTCCTTCATTTGCTGTGCAGCCTTCTTGCAATAGCTGAGGAGACCTTGGCAGAGTTCCTTGGAAAGGCCACAGGAACGGCTGTCGATTGGGTACAGATGATTGGTATGAAGGTAAGAGTGTTGTTTCTATTTTCAGTTGCATTTCAGTGATGGCCAGACAATAACTTCCATTTTCCTTTTATTTTCCATTTTAGCCTGGTCCGGATTCCATTGGTATCGTCGCTGTTTCCCGCAACTGTAGTGGGGTAGCAGGACGAGCCTGCGGTCTTGTGAGCCTTGAGCCCACAAAGGTACATTACCAACTCCTTTATTTCATTCTTTCAGTTTTCCACTCATTACACCTTTTGTTTAGTACCCCGTTTGGCTGAGTTCAATGTTACCAGACACTTTTCCTGTAAGGAAGATGGCTGAAACTCAGCAGATTCAGCCAAATAACCCTCTAACCAAACGGGCTTTAAATGATACTTTCTTTGAGAAAAGTATTTGGGGTTTTTCTTGGGTCCTATATTGTATCTGGTCTTGCTGTTTCAGGTCGCTGAAATTCTAAAAGATCGCCCTTCTTGGTATCGTGATTGTCGTTGTCTTAATGTGCTTAGTGTGCTCCCCACCGGGAATGGAGGGACGATAGAGCTTGTGTACATGCAAGTATGTGTGTTGTCTGCGCAAAAATAAATAAACATTTCTTCGTTTAGGCATCAATGTTCTTTTACTACATCAATTAAAATAACAACTATGCTTTTATTTCTAGACATATGCACCTACAACGTTGGCATCGGCTCGCGACTTTTGGACGCTCAGATATACTACAAACTTGGAAGATGGTAGTCTTGTGGTATGTTTGTTGTGCTTTTTTTTTCTTCCATGCATAACCAAACCAGACCAAAGAAACCCAATACTAAGGGGCAAGATGTCTCTACATATCCCTTTTTCCCTACGCTTTTTTAGAAAAAATTTTTAAAAAAATTGTTTGGCATTTAACTTGCAGATATGTGAGAGATCCTTGACTTCTAAAACTGGTGGCCCATCAGGACCTCCGGCTACAAGTTTCGTGAGGGCAGAAATGCTGCCGAGTGGCTATCTTATAAGGCCTTGTGAGGGAGGTGGCTCCATGATCCATATCGTGGATCACATTGACCTTGACGTACGTAGTGATTATTATTATTATTATGGATTATTATTATTGTTGTTATTATTCCAAGCATTCATTTGGAGAACACCTCATTTTACCATTCTAGCCCTACCCATAACCATTTTCCTATCTCTCTTCAGGTTCGGAGCATCCCCGAAGTGCTGAGACCACTCTATGAATCATCCAAGATTCTTGTGCAGAAGATGACAATGGCTGTAAGCAACCAACAGAAATAAATACCTCTTGTGTTCTTTGCAACTTCTTTTGATTTCCTTAGACTCATGAAATAAATTTGTTTTCTCAAGGCCTTACGCCACATACGGCAAATAGCACAGGAAACCAGTGGGGAAATCCAGTACAGTGGGGGCCGACAGCCCTCGGTTCTGAGGTCTCTGAGTCAGAGGCTATGCAGGGGATTCAATGATGCTGTTAACGGCTTTGTTGATGATGGATGGACTGTTATAGGCAATGATGGCATAGAGGACGTGACCATTGCCATAAACTCGTCTCCAACCAAATTCTTTGGCTCTCACAACAACAACAACTTGTCTATGCTCCCCACTTTTGGTGGAGTCCTTTGTGCAAGGGCCTCAATGCTGCTTCAGGTTCGTTCACTTCAACAAGTGCTTTCAGGTCTTTAAAATAAGGCACTTTTAGTGGCCAAATGTTACTCAAAACATGTTATATTATATTACTTGTTCGTTTCGTTGATTTTTCTTGAAATTATGTTTTTTTTTTGTGGTGGTGCAGAATGTTCCCCCTGCTTTACTAGTTCGTTTCCTGAGAGAGCATCGATCTGAATGGGCTGACTATGGGGTTGACACATACACCGCGGCTTCTCTTAAAGCTAGTCCTTATGCTGTACCTCTTGCAAGGCCAGGTGGTTTCCCCAGTAGCCATGTCATTTTACCTCTTGCCCAGACTGTGGAACACGAGGAGGTAGCTTTTCTTTAGTCTCTTCTCTATGAAAATTCGTTCCAAATTGTTTGTTCCACAAACAGAGGTTCTCTTATACTAACCTGTTCTTTTTGTTCTCTAGTTCTTGGAGGTGGTCCGTTTGGAGGGCCCCGCTTTTTCTCCCGATGACATTGCTTTATCACGGGACATGTACTTGTTACAGGTTTACAACATGCCTGCTCTGAATCCCGTTCATTTCTTTGTCTTTATTATGTAGAAACAAGATCATTTTTTTATACAACGATGCCTTGTTGGACCTTACTAGGTTGCTGTTTTTGTTGTTGATGACAGTTGTGCAGTGGGGTTGATGAGAATGCTGGTGGAGGCTGTGCCCAGCTTGTTTTTGCACCAATTGACGAATCTTTCGGCGACGATGCCCCTCTACTGCCTTCTGGTTTTCGCGTCATACCACTCGAGCCAAAATCAGTTGAGTTTTGTAGATATGAACAATGTTATTGTTTGCGTCGCGAGTTATTATTCCAAATTTCTAAAGATTTTGGACAATGTAGGACGTGCCTGGAACGGCTAGGACCTTGGATTTGGCTTCTACACTTGAGGTGGGAAAAGGTGGTGGGACTCGTCAGGCTGGTGGGAGTGAAGTTGTTGAACCTAGCAGTTATAGCCACCGTTCCGTTCTGACAATTGCATTCCAGTTCAGTTTTGAGAACCATTATCGCGACAACGTGGCTGCTATGGCCCGCCAGTACGTGCGGAGCATTGTGGGTTCTGTCCAGAGAGTTGCAATGGCCATCGCGCCGTCTCAAATTAGTCCTCATTTGGCTCCAAAGACCATCCCTGGCTCACCAGAAGCTATCACTCTGTCCCGATGGATCTGTAGGAGCTACAGGTATGTTTTTGTGGTTGCTGTACTTGTCTATCCCCTCCGTTCATTTTTAACCGGCCACTATGACTTTCTTGATACAATGAACAATGAATGAATGTAGACACAGAGTATGTCCACATTCATTCATTTTTCAATGTATCAAGGAAGTCATAATTAATGGTCAGCTAAAAAGGAACGAATGGAGGATTCTTAATGATGTTGATGAATCCTAACTTTCTCCGGTATCAACACGGCGTTCAAATAGGATGCACACAGGGAGCGATCTTCTGCATCTCGAGTCACAAGCGGGCGATGCGGTTTTGAAGCAACTCTGGCACCACTCTGAGGCAATCATGTGCTGCTCTGTCAAAATGAATGTTAGTACCAACGCCGCGCTTCCAATTTTCTTTCTTTTTTTTTAACCGTTCTACTAGACTTTCTACTACTCTTTCTACTCACATTACAATTACACCATTCGAAAGAAACCTTCACAAGGGTTTTAAAAACGTGTAGGCATCTGCTGTGTTCACATTCGCAAACCAAGCCGGGCTTGACCTGCTAGAAACCACTCTTTTAGCCCTCCAAGACGTAATGCTTGACAAGATTCTTGATGAAGCTGGCCGCAAAGTTCTTGTCTCCGAATTCTCAAAGATCATGCAGCAGGTTAGAACCCGTCACGGCGCATTTTTTTTTTCTTAGATAAAAATGTTCGTTTTTCGTAGTATTTTTTGGATGTCCCGAAAAAAAAAACGAACATTTGGCTCACAAAAATTTTCTCATCTGAAATAATTATCACTTTTTTTCTTCTCGCTTCTGATGAACGAATCTGGCGTGTGTGTGGGCCCAGGGATTTGCGTACCTACCGCCGGGGATATGTGTATCGAGCATGGGGAGGCCGGTGTCATATGAACAAGGGATTGCGTGGAAAGTTCTGAACGACGAAGATGCCAACCACTGCCTGGCCTTCATGTTCATCAACTGGTCTTTTGTTTAGGTCAAAAACTAGACTCTCTCTCTCTCTCTGGGCTTTAATGGCTACTATGGATATAGAGAGAGAGAGGGAGAGCTATTATAATTAGTTAGTATTATTGTGATTTAGCTTTGTATGACATGATGAAGGTCTATAATGGATGGATTTGGTAGTAGACTGTTTTATGTATAAAACATGAGTATTTTGCATGGGACATGACATTATGTTAATGATTGGCATGCCTTTTATTATGGTCTGTTTGTTTCCATGGAAATAGAGAAAGATAATGTTTGGAGAAATGAAATGAAGATTATGTTTGGTTCAAAGAATTTGGAAGGAAAAAAAATTGTTTTCTCTTATTTTCCTCACAAAAAAAAGTGAGAGGAATTTCATTTTTTTTTAAAATATATTTTGCCTTCTCATTTTCTTTTCCTTCTATTTTTTTTTCTTTTTCTCTCAAATAAACAAAAAAATTGTTTTACCCTCATTTTCTTTTCATTTTCAAATTTTTTGAACCAAACATTGTGGAAGTGTTTCTTTCATTTGGATAGCAAAGGAGTAAAAGAAGTGGACCCCACTACTTTTTGGACTTCCATGAGAACAAATGGAGCAACTATGAATGCATATATTCTGTTGTTTTCAAAATCAAATTTACACTTTACGGAGTACTATTTTAGCTGTTTCAAAATGATTTTATCATATTTTCTTGTGAGAAACAAAATACGGAGTACATGTGTTCCAATTGTCAAATTTTTTCACATTTTACTTTTTTTTTATTTAAAACTCTATGGAATCAAACATTTTTAGTGAGTACAACTTTTTTTCTTTCCATAATATTTTCAATGTAATTTTTTTTTTCTTTCTGTTTTCTTCTCAAAATCCAATCCCTTTTTTCACCCTTAATTTTTTCCCTTATCACATTCCTCTCAATTTCTTCCTCTTAAGCACCCAAACAGGCCCTTAATGGCCAATGATTCTAGCTGTCTGCATTCTTCATCAACACATCTTATCTGTGAGGAGGAATAGGATGTCTGACCTGTCTCTGTTGAGGTTTCAATCATGGTTGCTCCAAAAAAGGGGGACCCACAGAGTAATTGTGCTGATAATATTATGTAGTTGAGCCTTTGGACTTTGGAGCCTCTTTTAGGTCATGTTTGTTGCTTGGTTTGTTATTGTCACATTTTCACTTGGGACAACATTATTGTGCATTGTGATGTTCTAAAAGATTTCTGTTTGTTCAATGTCAAAACCACCTCTCAATCTACCAAACACGGCTTTGTTTGAAAACTTTCTGTCCTTAAAGGGTTTATAGTAGTAAATGATTGGGATTTTATGTGTCTGCCTAAGGCTTTGTTTGTTTGAGATGTAGGAAGGATATGAGAGAGAGGAAGAGAAGTTAGAAGGAAATACATAATTGGCTAAACTCTACCATTGGTCTTTCAACTTTATCAATTGTGCACGATTGGTCCTTTAAATTTTAAAAGTCCATAAATAGTCCTTCAACTTTATGAGTTATGCACGATTAGTTCTTCAAGTTTTAAAAGTGCATAAATAGTCCTTCAAGTACACGTCAGCCCTCCAGACGAGGTTCTTTTGACAGTAAATGTTAAAAGCTAAATGGAATACTAGCTCCATATAATACGGAGTAATCGTATCTAGTGGAATTTACTCGTATTATATGAAACTAGTATTTCGTTTAACTTTTAATATTTACTGTCAAAAGGACTTCATCTGGAGGGCTGACGTGTACCTGAAGGACTACTTATGGACTTTTGAAACTTGAAGGACCAATGGTGCAGAACTCATAAAGTTGAAGGACTATTTATGGACTTTTGAAACTTAAAGGACCAATCGTGCACAACTGATAAAGTTGAAGGACCAATGGTGGATTTTAGCCTACATAATTTTNGAATTTACTCGTATTATATGAAACTAGTATTTCGTTTAACTTTTAATATTTACTGTCAAAAGGACTTCATCTGGAGGGCTGACGTGTACCTGAAGGACTACTTATGGACTTTTGAAACTTGAAGGACCAATGGTGCAGAACTCATAAAGTTGAAGGACTATTTATGGACTTTTGAAACTTAAAGGACCAATCGTGCACAACTGATAAAGTTGAAGGACCAATGGTGGATTTTAGCCTACATAATTTTTTTTATTTGAGCTTTTGGTTGAGTTGATTCTTTACAACCACAAGTATTTAATTTTAATTTTTACTTTATTTTATCACATGTGCAAGTTTGTTATATACTCTGTATTTAGATACTCTGTTTGTCTTAATTATTTTTGACAAATAGACTCTTTTTTTATATCAGAATGTTACACATTATGTCCTTTAATGCGAGAGATGGTTGAGATTGAGCGGGATAGAAATCCTAAAGAATTGAAGGAGAAAGGAAAATTAAGGAAATAGGGAGTAAAAAGTTTTTTTGAGGATAGGGAGTAAAAAGTTTAAAACTAAAAATGCCAGCCAAAAAAATTAAAAAGGTAAGAAGAAAGTGAAAAAAAGGAAAAAAAGGTCAAAAAAAGAATATAGTTGATTAGGAAAAGGTAAAATAATGTGAGATGATGAAATGATTATACATTGATAAATGCAATATTTTAAAGAATGAAACATAAAATTTTAAATTTTAATATAAAAATACTACCTCCGTCCCAGAGTATTTTTCCAGTTTTAATTTTTTCTAGTCAAAATTGATAAACTTTGCCTATTAATAAAATTTATGCTAGATTTGATACAAGAATAATTTTATTAAATTTATCTTGTTACATGCGGAGTATTTTTTATCTAGTTCATATAACATGTACCCTAATTTTTGTTTAATTATAAATTAAGGATCGATATGGTCGGGTTGACCGTAAAAAATCAAAACAAACAAATACTCTGGGTCGAACCAAAACGTATCCAAAACCAAAATATATCGAATTGAAATATATCCAAAGTGAATTTGAATCGACCTGAAACCAAATCGAAACCCAAAATATCTAGAATTGAATTAAATCTCTAAATCAAAATTAAATTGAATAGAATCAGTTATAACACCTATTGATAGATATCTGAATTGAATAAATCTAAATCGAAAAAGATTTGATTTATCTCATTGCCAGGTCTAGACGCAATCAACTTCCCTGAAATGAACAACGTAACAAAGAGATCAATTATTAAGATAGTAAAGTTACAAGACTAAAAGTGCAATTTAACCTATAAATTAAACTTACTTAAATGAAAGTAATTGAATCCTAATTTTAGTTTTATTGTTATATATGGTGAATTCCCTCCCCCCCTCCCCCAGACCTTGAAGATATCTTATGTTTTGCATATGCCATTTTGTATGATATACTTTGAGAGCAATTGTGAAAATCCAAGTTCATGTTTTATTGTTTGTGTTATAATATAAAATAGTGAAATTTGCACTAAATAGGACTAAAACATAATGACTTTCCTAATGTAGATTTAAACTTTTTTATTCCATAAATAGGACTTAATAATGACCTAGTGGAAGGAATAATGTCTAGTAATGATGGACATTTAGTTGAATAATGACTACTTGATAATGACCAAAGGTCCTACATTGGGAAATGGGAAATAAAAACATATGGTCCTATATTGGGAAAATCAATATGTTTTAGTCCTATTTAAGTAAGAGAAATTTATCTAAATAGGACTAAAACATAATGACTTTTCCAATATAGGACCATATGTTTTTATTTCCCAATGTAGGACTTTTGGTCATTATCAAATAGTCATTATTCAAGTAAATGTCCATCATTACTGGACATTATTCCTCCCACTAGGTCATTGTTAAGTCCTATTTAGGGAATAAGAAAGTTTAAGTCCTACATTGGGAAAGTCATTATGTTTTAGTCCTATTTAGTGCAAATTTTACTTTAAGTACATTTCTCTATAAAATATGCTCTGGGGCCTGACCCCACAAATACAAGTTTAGAGTTTTGATTAAATTGATTTTTGACATGTTATCAGAGTTTTCATGATTATTAAAAGGTCACGAGTTCAAACTTCACTGCCAACCAATTTTTTAAAAAATTAACATTTATGTGCAAGACTCAAGCAAAAACAAATCTCGCATGTACATGAGAGAACGTGTTAGAATATAAAACATATTTTATACTTACAACTGTAAGCTTGAGGTTTTGGTTGAGTTGATTCTTGACAAGTGATACTGATCCTCAATATGAGTTACGTTATAAATGTCTTTTCTAGCTAGATTAATTTTGACCATATAGTGTAGGGAGTAGTAACATTTGTAATAATAGACCGTGCTATAGTGCCTCCATTCCCGCCCCACGCATGACAATACAGACGATTTAATACCTGCATATATGATAATCAGCTGTGAACAATATAGACAATTATCATCTGTGCAGGTATAAAATCATCTGTATTGTCATGCGTGGAGACGTGGGTGGTGAATTCATAATATCATTCTCCATTTTTAATATTAGGTACAGAAGTAGGAATAAATGATATCCAAATGTCACTCTTTAAAACGGTACTAAAAAAGAATCAATAGTTATTCTAGCAGCTGCCGTGAAGTGACTTAACTTGTTGCATGCATGCTACGTACCTGACCACATATTCCTTCATTTCCCCACCCCCCTTCTTAAATGACACTTCTTTAATTACCTCTGCATATGGTCGAAAAGTAGTCGTCGGTCCCCTGGTTGGTATTGAATATGGGAAACTTGACTTGGCATTGGTGGCCGGCCGGCTTGACCGGTGGTGGAGGTAGGGAGCTTTCACAACATCTTCATTTGTGAGGATTGTGACATCACAAGTTTGAATTAGGAATTCTCATTTTTACAATCGATACTCTAAACTAACTTGTAGAAGTTTGGAAAAACTCAACTGCCTTTCATTCAATATTCACAACGTATATATACATGTGCCAAGTCCTACTCCAAGTATGGAAAGGACTACTAACAAGGAAACTAATTACCAAGGAAACTAATTACAAAGGAAACTAATTACATATATGGTAGTAAATAAATATATATGCTAACACTCCCCCTCAAGTTGGAGCATAGAGATCACAAATGCCCAACTTGGACAATAAGAACTCAAAGAGAGGCCTGTTCAAAGCCTTAGTGAACAAATCAGCAATTTGTAGCCGAGTAAGAACATATGCGGTGGCGATCTCACCGCGCTGAACGCATTCACGGACGATGTGGCAATCAATATCAATATGTTTCATACGTTCATGAAAAACAGGATTGGCAGCAATAAATAAAGCGGACTTGTTATCACAAAACAAACGTGGCGTCGTCGGTGGAGTAATGCCGAGTGCCCCAAGAAGACCGCGGATCCATCGTACCTCTGCACATGCGTTAGCCATGGCACGATATTCAGCTTCTGCTGATGAACGGGACACGGTGGTTTGTTTCTTTGTTTTCCAAGAAACTGGCGAGCCACCTAGAAGGATAAAGTAGCCGCTCACAGAGCGACGAGTAAGAGGACAAGATGCCCAGTCGGAGTCACTATAAGCAGATAGCTGTAGTGAGCTGTCACTACGTAAGAGAATACCCTGTCCTGGATGACCCTTCAAGTAGCGAAGAACTCGTTTGGCAGCTTCCATATGATCAAGGCGAGGCGCATGCATAAATTGAGACAGAACATGAACGGAATAGGTGAGATCCGGACGCGTGATCGTGAGATAAATTAAGC
>OOIL02002582.1:388161-413123 GCA_900332095.2 Cuscuta campestris
AACTACGAACTTGTTTGGATTGGAAACAAATTTCACATGATTGTAATAATTTAAGTTTAGAGCTACTGGCAGAAGGAATAAGAGACGACAAAACTTGAACAGATGGATGCCCCAAGCGTTTATGAAGGAGAGAAGGATCCACTTGGGTAGCAAATGCTGTAGAGCATGGACGAAACAGGAAAACTCCATTGTGTGCATCACCCCGTCCAATCTCCATCTTCGTGACACAATCCTGTATGACACAACAGTTTTTGTTAAAAATAACAAGACAAGAGGTATCTCGAATGAGACAACCAACAGAAATAAGATTGCACTGCAGATGAGGAACAAGTAAAATGCCCCGAAGCACTACTTCGGGTGAGAGCCGCACACGGCCACATCGAGTGGCTGTAGTCTGTGTGCCATTGGGCAACGTGATGACACAGGGGGCCATGGGAACCACATCAGTTAAAAAGGAGATATTACCAGTCATGTTATGAGAGGCGCCACTGTCAATAAGCCACTCACGAGCCGATGCCTCACCATTAGACCCAGTATCCTTGTCGGAAGAAGAGACATCGAGCATGGAAAGTAACCGAGTCATCTGATCAGGTGTGAGGCCTAGGGCGTTGGAATTGGTGGCTGCATTTGCTCCCCCTGTCGCTGATCCTATCCCTCGGCCAGACCCACGGCCAGGGGCACTACTGCCGCCGGACGGCGTTCTGCCACCGCCGCGACCCCCTCGGCCGGATGCAGTTCCGCGACCTCCACGGCCCTTCCCGGGCGGATACCCATGCAATTGATAGCACCAATCCACGGAATGGCCGTCTTTTCCACAATGTGTGCACGAATAATGGGGGGGTCTCCACGACCCAAGGTAGGAGCCGGACGCTGTATGGCAAAGGCGAGAGCGTCCGTACGGTCATCTCGGCCACGGACAATGCTCTTGTGGCGTTCCTCTTGAACGATGAGTGCATAAGCCCGGTGTATGTCCGGAACAGGTTCGGTGGCAATAATCTGAGATCGGATGTGACCGAACTGTTCGTCGTCGAGCCCGAGCAAAAAGTGATGAGTCTTCTCCTGTTCCTCGCGCGCCCGAATCAAAGTCGCAGCCTCACACCGGCAGCCACCCGTTGGATCAACAGATCCATATAGCTTTTTCCACAAAGTCACAAATTGGTTATAATAGACAACCAGTCAAACAGGGAAAACTGCGTTTCTAACTTTGAGTCTAAAGTTAACCACTTATGCTCCAGGTAACCTTGGAGGTATAGACCAGAAGTCTAGATTGGTATTAAGTACTCGTTAAAATACCCTCTATTACCTTCCAACCTACACAAGTAGTTGTGACAATGTCTTCCAAGAACAAATTATGGAATTATTAGCTTTCCATGCTGCCAATTCCTGTTCATCAGTGGGTTTAGGAAACCCGGAAGGATTGAGAAAACCTGCTCTGCTACGCCCTTCTAGAGCGTTAATAATTGTTTTCTCCCAAATATCATAATTATCACCTTTGAGAAGATGCTTCGTCAAGGAATTACCCGCACTTTTGGACGGGTGGATATAGTACGGAGAGGTAGGGTCGTGGATGAGCCTGACCTTCTTTGTTCCTTCGCTTGCCATGGAAACGAAGATAGTACCGGCGTGAGACGGTGATTATGAGTCCGACGTGAGCCGGCGCTGCAGCGGTGGTGATCGACGTGAGCCGATCGAAGAGGGGCGACCGTGGTGTGGCGGCCCGGCGAAGCAACGGTGGCGGCACCATGCGTGAGAAAAAAACTAGGGTTTGAGAAGTTCTCGGGAAATTGGCTCTGATACCATGTAGAAGTTTGGAAAAACTCAACTGCCTTTCATTCAATATTCACAACGTATATATACATGTGCCAAGTCCTACTCGAAGTATGGAAAGGACTACTAACAAGGAAACTAATTACCAAGGAAACTAATTACATATATGGTAGTAAATAAATATATATGCTAACATAACTGGTGTATAATAAAGTAACTAGTGTCATTTTAGACGCTACTATACATACATACATACATACATACATATGCGTGTATATATATATATATACACACACACACACACACACATATACATATATATAGGAGCCGGTTCCTGTGAGAATGTCCTTGTGGAGAGAAATGAGAATAAAATCTAGCCGTTGGATCTGATGCATCGTGCGGCTCAGATTGCATCCTGCGCTCAGATTTCCATATATTGCATTTTCGAAGGATTTTGATGCATTTTGACGTGATGCATTTTTAAACCATTTTGGTGCATCTAGTTTTGATGCAATTCTGACCTTTAGATCTTACAAATTAAAGCATCAGATTTATTTTCATTTCTCTCCTAAGATCGCATTCTCACCAGAACCAATATATATATATATATATATATATATATATATATATATATATATATATATATATATATATATATATATATATATTTATATATACACACACGGAGTAGAAACTTTTGATATACTTTTAAAATATGTAAATTTTATTTTTTTATTTCTACACCAATCTATGCAAAAAATGAAGTGAAAAAATTTTGAGATTTTACTTTATTTTGTGTAATGTATAATTCATTTAGGAAAGATGAGAGAGTATATTTATATTTTAAATTTACGACAATTTTTAAATAAATGAAAATAAGACTAAAATATGGCAATATAGTTTGAAAATTAAATGAAGGGATATGCTAGGGGTACACCAAAGATGTACCCCAAATGTACACCACATTTTCTTTTATTTTATTTTTATTTTTTACTTTTTTTTTGAAATTTTCTTCCCTTTTTTGTGTGGTGATGGAGGATTGGGGGATGTTTGGGATACACTTTTGCGGTACGCCTAGCATTTTCCTTTTCTTTAAATGAATTGGGAAGGCAGGTTGGCAATGGCAGGGCAGGGGTCTGGTGGTATAATAAGCATATGGAGACAGAAGAGTACATTAAATAAATGGGGAAACAGTGAGGGTGTAAGCACAATAGAGACAAAATGGGAAGCCACTGCTGCGTCTGCATCAGATCATCAGAGTCGCTTTTTTGAAACTGTTTGGGTTGGACTTGACTTTGAATGGACCGGAGGTTAAGCTGTCTCTCAAACGTCCCATCTCCTTTTACTTTCTTCCTAATTTTATTTAATGCCCTTCTTTCACCCCAAGCCACCACCTTTCCCAAAGTTCAAATTTGCAACAAAAACAATAATATTTAGGTGAATTTAGATAAATATAATTAAAACATAATCACTCTCTTAATCTAATATCATATATTTTTATATTTTAATTTAGTAACATGGTCATTTTCTACTGGTTATTGTTCAAGTAAATATCTATTGCCACTGGACATTGTTCAAACTAAATATCCATCATCACTAGACATTGTTCCCGCTACTAGACATTGTTCAAACTATATATTAATACTATCTAGTGCAAATTTTACTTGTACTAAACATAAAGCACTCCTAAGTACTAAGTGCATGATCTTTCTATGTATCGACTAAAGTTTACTCCGTAATATATTTTCCTTCGGGTGAACGTGTTGGGTTTCATCTCTTTTTAAAAAAATTATATACCATTATTTAAAAAAAAGTTGGGATTGTCATTGTACTATAAATACTCCCTTCGTCCCATATTTGATGTCACACTCCGAATGATGTATAAAATTCTATCATTTTTAAAATTATTTTAATTACAAATTAGTATATTAATAAAAAGTATAAATCACATCTATGTTATTTTATGGTCCTTATGTTTTAGGACATATTCTAGGAATAGTGTCTCGGAAGATGCCGCTGTGTATGTGTCATAAGGACCATAGCTAATGTCAGATGCCGCTGTATATGTGCCATTTGTTCGTTGGAGTGGACGCCCACCACAACCATCGTCCACACCAATAGTCGCTGGTCGGAATCAAAATCCATAGCTATAGTCATTGTTCTTGTGTTATCTGTCAAGCCAGCATGACCAGAATACATGGTTGATATAAATTTATACTTTTAGTCTTCAATTTAAAACTAACATAATGAAGATTAAACAAATAAAGAAATATTTGTGAAAAGGTACTCATACACAAATGAAATTTGCTCCAAGTAGCACCAAAGCTTAACACTATTCCCCAAATAGCACCGAATAACTATTTTTTTCAAAATTAACATTAAGTTGATTAATTAATTATTAATACGGAGTAATATCTATTTACTAAAACTCCCTTGTATCTTTTTTCTCCTTTTGATCAACTTTCTCTCCTTGATTTGTCTACTTATATTTTCCTTTTGATGGAAATTGTAAAAATTATGAACATTATTCACTAATACGGCACATTGTAAAAATTACATGCATGAGATATTATAAAATTTATAGACATTGTCTACTAACCGGAGACATCGATGGCTAATGCAGCAGATATATATAATTGCAACAATGTCTTTTTTTAACTGACTATGTCTTGGGAATGAACATGTAGACATTATCAACCACACAAAGACATTATTAAAATGAAAATATGGAAGTCATTAAATCATGTATAATGGATATTTAGGGAGTGGCGGTGGGCACTGATGTTAGCATTTTGTGATCGATAGCTGTCGAAGGACAGTAGGACGAGATAGAGCAATAAAATATAAAATCATATAAGGGTTATTTTAGCATACTAAAATTAATAATTATTTAATTAGAATCTAGTTATGAGAATTAAAACTTGTAGTGCTATATAGGAAAATTCACTATATTTTAGCGTTATTTAAGTAAATTTCTCCATAAACAAAGAACCCCCAAGACAATATTTGGTAATGGATGATGAAATATGAAAAAGCTTCTCTTTTAAATGAGGTTAGTTCTAATATGTATAACTTTAGAGCATCACAAATCCTCCTTTCTCTTTGGGCCTGTTTGGGAATAGCGTTAGAGATTAGCGTTAGCATTTTGGATAAAATTTTAACGGTGCAGATCGCTTTGAAAACGCTAACGCTAAACGCTGCCCGTAGATAGCTTTTTCAAAACGCTAACGCTAATCGCTAACGCTGTTCCCAAACAAGCACTTTGATACAATTTGATAATAATTAGTCTTGTTGCATTATGAACGATATATCTCTATTTATAAGAATTACATATGAGAGAGTTCGAATCCAAGTATGGTAGAAAAAGAAATAAAGTAAACAAATACAATAACGAATCAAATAAATAAGGAAAGAAATTAAATAATAATAATCTATTTCCTAATATCCCCCGCAAGGTGATCAGCGAAGGCCAGAGGCAACTTGGAGCATAAGTACTCAAATGAAACTAGCGAAAGCGACTTCGTGAGAATGTCTGCTAATTGTTCTGAAGAGGGACATGATGTATAGTCATAGTGCATGCCATGACTACATCTCGTATAAATTAAAGTGACAATCTGAACCAACATGTTTTATACGATCATGGAGAACTGAATTTTTACCGACACAAACAAAAGTACCCAGGACTAATGAAAAAGCAAATGCGAGATATATTTACGGACGGAGGGAGTAAATAAATTTTCAGGGAAAAAAAGGGGGTTCAAAAAGCACACTATTTTGCTGCAGATTTGGTGCAAAAGGGGGGAAAATGTGAACCATCAAATGTGTTTTTGCAATTGGCTTTTGGTCTGTATCTTTTCCCCCCCACTGTCTCATTCTTTGCTTTTCCAGAACAGCGTGCGCTTCAATCCTTCCTTTTCATGGTTTTGCAGAGTAACAACTAACAAATGGAAAAAAGGGGGAGTGAAAAACAAGGCAAACGATAAAAAAACATCGGCCCAAAATGATGATTAAAAGTGTTTAAAGAGATACTCCGTGTAAAATAATTGGAATTGATAAATACTTCTTCCGGTCTCAGTGTATCTGTCCAATTTGATTTTTTCCAGTCAAATTAGACAAATTTTAATCTTTAATTAAATAAAAATCGTAAGACATTTTAACATAAAAATAAATTTATTGAATTATCGTATTGGAAACTTTCAAAATTGTATTTCATTATGCTAATATGCAATATAAATTGAAAGTAATTGGAGTTCAAAGTTTGTCCAGTTTGACTCGAAAAAGTCAAACTAGACAAATACACTGGAACGAAGGTAATACACTCCAAAAATGTTAGTTGTAATCCACACGTTTTGCTTTATGGCTAAGAATTGACAAAATTGTCCTTTAAAATTCTTCATTTCATTTTAATATCAAATTGCTTTTAAAGAAAAATACATTGATTGAGGAAAATATGACATTTGTAAAGTGACCTTACTTAGAGCATTCATAATGGGTCTGTTTGGGAATAGCGTTAGAAATTAGCGTTAGCGTTTTAGATAAAATTTTAGCGGTGCATATTACTTTGAAAACGCTAACGCTAAACGCTTCCCGTAGATAGCTTTTTCAAAACGCTAACGCTAATTACTAACAATATTCCCAAACAGGCCCAATGGCAGGTAAGAAATAAAATGATACACGTAGACATGGAAAGTTTCAATCAATAAAAAACAGTCCAGTCAGCGCGTGGCATGAGAGTGGAGTGACATGTCATATAGTGACAAGTCATTGTTTTTATCAATTTTACTTCTTTTTACACATTTTAATTATTTAAATTTAGTTTACTTATATTTTTTCAAATAAAATAATAAAAAATATTTCAAAATTATTTAAATATTTAAATTTATTTTTTTATATTTTTATAAACTATACTCTTTTTAAAAATATTTCTTATTTAAAAAATAAACTAAAAAAATAAAAGATTTAGGTTTTTTTCAAATTTTACATTGTTTACATATTTCTTATTTTTACTACAGAGTATTAAAAATAAATTTACTTAGGTTTTTTCCAAAAAAATACTTCTACATTTTAAAAATATTTTATTTTATGGAGGAAAAAAAAATTCAAAGAATAATTTCCTCGCCCATGACTTGCCGAACATGGCAAATCTCTTCATCCACACGAGGCAATTTAGGGACTTTGCTTATGTGGCAGGCGTGGCAGTGGCACATCCACGCCACTGCCAATGCTCTTAGGATCTCTTCTATAGGGTCGCACCTCTAAGTATTTCATTTTTAAAACTCAACATTAACCTCAATAAGGTTTTTTAAATGAACTTAGCGTGTAAAAAAATTTAAATTTTTTAAATTCTGATCTTTTTCTAATTTAAATTGAAATTATTTTAATAAAAAATTTTAAATATTTGTTTTCTACCAAATTTTTTGGTTATCTATTTTTCATGATTTTTTTTTCTTTTTCTATTATTTTGGAGTAAATTTTTTTACTATTCTAAATATTTTAAATCCCAAATATTTTAAATATTCTCTAGTTAAATACTCCATATGAAACTGTGATTTTTTTAAATCATGTACTCCGTATAAAAAATAGAAAAAACCAGAGAAATAGATCTAACATCCAGAAAAAAAATCTTGTGATTGAAAATCATCACATTCATTACTTTTATCTCTTTTGTTTTTTGGACTTTAGATGTATATCTTTGAATTTTTCTATTTTATTTTCTATAAATAATTTCAATACAATACAGTTACATGCGCCATATTTAATTAGAGTACAATTAAAGGTTTGAATTTAAAATAATTAGAATAGTTCATAACAATTAAAGAAAAATAATACAAAAAAACAAAAAAATATATCAGCATTTTTTTAAACTATTAAAAATAGTTTTAAAAAATAAATTTCGGATTTAATTAGAAAAAAGTCAGAATTAAAAACAAGTTATATACGGAGTACATGTTAAGATCATTTTAAAACATTATTGAATTGTTATGTTCCGAGTGCTTGTCAATTGAGGGGTTCATTTTAAGTTAACAATGACATATATTTCTTTATCAATGTTTTTGAGGATTAAAACTTACTACGGAGTACTATTTTTATTTTGGTGGTTATTTGATATTAAAAAGACATGAAAGATTTTAAAGGGTTTTTTTGTCAATTCCTAGCCATAAAAGAAATATGTGGAGTGAAACTAACATTTTTGGAGTGCATTTATCAATTCCCTAAAATAATTGGTCCCAATTGAGAAGTTTATGGTGTCCGGTACTCCGGTTCGTAAAATTAATAGTTCGTGACGTTTCTAAATCCCTTGTAAAAATCCCACCCCGCTCGACTCGAACTCAAATTTAGTTGATTTAAGATTAAAAAATTTGACTCCTAAAAGTAAACTAAACTTGGAGATTGAGTTAGGTTAGGAGGGTAGGAACTGCCAATGTCATCCTATGACATTGCCACTCTGTTTGGATGATATGAAAATGGAGAGAACATTGGTAAGAAAATATATTCTTCTAAAAAATTTGTCTTGTTAGATTTGGTTAGCAAAGAAAATAGTGAGGAAACAAAATTTAACTTCTCACCTTCTTTGGTGAGAAAATTTTTCGTTCTATTCTCTCTATTTTCTCATGAATATCTATAAATCCAAATGCTAACATTTTTCCTTTTCATTTTTTTCATTTCCTTTCTTCTCATTTTCTCTTCAGGTGAAACCCAATGTATAGTAGTTGTGCATGAGAACTAGGCCGAGAATAACGATTATTACTGATAGACAAGGATAGTCAGCAATTAAAGGGATTGTTATATTTGAAAATATTAAATTCAAAATTTGTTTAGACTTTGGCAATTACCTACAAAAATTTTGATATCAAAAGATAATGGAAATCATATCTTATGTGGAGATGTGTTTACTAATCAAACCCCTAGTTGAGATGTATTTTAATTGATAATCATGACTTTAAAACATGAATAAATTAATAAATAATCGGTAGGGTTCTAGTGACACCCACCTTTGGTGACATTAGTGATGTCACTGTCATTTTGGATCATTTTCGGTGCTCCATTTGTAAAATTGACGGTTTCTACCCCTCCTAACTCACCCCTAAACCCCCACTCTACCCCCGCCACTGTACCCCCACCCAACCCCGCCGTAAGCCCCCCCACAAAATGTGTGGCTATTATGCAATGCATAATAGTCACCCATTTTGTGTGAGCGCATACAACGGGGTTGGGGTGGGGGTATGGTGGAGGTTTATGGGGTGGTTTAGTAAGGGTAGAAACCATCAATTTTACGAACGAAACATCGGAAGTGTCCCAAAATGACAGTGGCACCGGAGTGTCACCGTATTCCGGTATCACTAGAATCCTCCGATAAATAATAATATGCTTCGTATATCATATCTAGATTAATTCAATTTTTAATATAAAAGTACAATTTTTTTATTAGAAAAATGCTAGGATTACATAAATAGGCAAGAAATTAAATAGGCAAGAAATTAAAAAAATAAATAAAAGTAAAATAAAAATATGTGATGAAGAAGAAGGTGGTGTACATTTGGAGTACACTACCCCTAGGATTGTTATTTTTATTAATCAGTTAATTGTGCATGGGAAGTGTTTTTTCACAACAAGATCTTCATTGTATCATGAACAAAATCTTTTAAAATCATGACGCCTACTTTGGGCTTCTCGAGTTGTACAAATTGCTGCCGCCCACCACATTTAATATACGCCTTCCATTAAAATGCACGCCATTTACCACAAAATATAATTTCCCCTTCCTTTTCCAAATAAATTGTTCCTTCCTCTTTAGTACTCCGTATTTAATATTTCTTCCCTCTAAAATTAAACATTTCACTCTCTTCGAGTCCGTCTAAAAAATTGTATCACTTCCTTACATTTCTCACTGGAAAACAAGAAATAAAAAATAGAGAAAATATTAAAATAAAAACTTCATGTTTTTATTACCAAAATAAAAATAACAATGTCAATAGTGTCAAATGAAATATCAAAAATATTGTAAAATGCCAATATATAGTGTCACAAAATAATACAGAGTAATACAAACTTTTAGGAGTTTTTTTCTATATGTTTTACTCTAATTCAGAGTGATTTCTTTTACTAATAAAATAAAGAATATGCATTTCGCAATCTTTCTCTTTCCTTTTAACAAATTTCAACCATTTATTTAAAACTCCATGAGGTCAAACTTGGATGATTAATTCGTGATGGATGGAGTACTTGATAAGGAGAACTATTTTTCTCTTTTATTTATAAATTTCAATCATAAATTTACTCTATTGTAAATCGTGTAAAAATCAAAGTGAAAAATTTAATTTGAGACTAAAAAAATATCAAACATTAACAATCAATTAGTACAAATATCATGGAGTCCGATGTTATACTTTTATGGTTTGCTTGGATGAGGGAGAAAATGATCGAGAGGAAAGAAAATGGGGAGAAAACGAAAAAAATTAATGTTTGGATTGATAGAATTTGATACGAAAATGTCAAGAAAATAGGAAAAGATAAGGAAAAATAGAAGAAATGCTTTTTGATCAATTTTCTCATCTTCTATGGCGAGAAAAGTTTTCACAATGGTTCCATGCTTTATTTTCTTTACTCTTTCCATTTTCTCACTTATCCAAACAAGTGAATTTGCATCCGTTTTTGTATTTTCTCACCTAACATTTTCTTTCTTACTACCTCCGTCCCGCTATATTCGTCCACTTTTGACTTTTGGAATTGTTCATCTAAGCACTTTGACTAATCAAATTCTCTCAATGTGTAAGCCTAAATATAGTCATGTGTGATCTTATTTGATTTGTCTTAACATATAGATTATTAATATATAATTTCTATAATTTTTTAATATACAAATTACAAGATAAAATGGATTAAAGAAGTATATTGGATGGTATGCAAAAATGAAAGTGGACAAATATAGTGGGACGGAGGGAATATTAATTTCTCACCATCCAAACATAGTGTTATAGTCCCTCCCTCGTAAGGCTAGAGGGTATGAGGGATCGTGGGAGTCGGTGTCGCCCACTTGGCAGCTGACTCCGACGGGAACACCGCCCCTGACCGGCATTCGGTGTCAGAATGCTCTGCACGCTGAACGCCCCAATTGACACCTATTTTTTTTCATTTCAATATTTGACCATTGGCAAACTTTAAAAAAAATTGAAAATTGACCATTAGATAAAAAAAATCTACTATTTAAACACACCTCTTCTACCCAAACTTTCATTAATTATTCTCCAAAAAAATACTTCTTCATTTACAAAATATTTTGTACCATGAATTATTCTTCATCTTCCGACGAAGTCGAGGATTTTTTTAATTTGGTAATGGACCAACACAAATTCTTCTAGCGCAACACGAAACTACACAGTCATCAGTGCAACGAAGAAGACAACGAGCGTTACTCTGAGATCGGGAGGGTATGATTTTTTTGGATTCAATCTTATAATCTATATTTTAAGATTATTATGTTATCGCATTGATTTTTAATATTTTTATTATATTTGAATTTGTAGCTGGTAATGACCAATTGGTTTCCGACTGGAGGTTCACGTCTACACTGACGAGCTTTTAGGCGTAGTTTATGAGTCATCGATTGTTTCTCCATATTACCAAAGACTTAGGCAAAATAAAAACCGATTTTTTCACATTACAATTCGATGCAAGATTGGGGAGGGGTTTTACAATGTTACAGAAATGCACGACGGCAATAAAGCAACTAGCGTACGACACAAGTAGCGATTCATTGGATGTGTATCTTCAGATATTAAATAGGCTAGATAGCAAACAGTATTTGTGTAGACCAAGACGAAGAGACGTTGAGAAGTTATATACCGCCCACAATGCTAAACACGGATCCCCGGAATGTTTGGCAGTATTGACTGTATGCATTGGGCATGACATAATTGCCCGAATACATGACGTGGTCAATACACACGCGGTGATCACATACATCTGACAGTAACACTTGAAGTTGTGGTGTCGCAAGATCTTTGAATTTGTGTATTTTTTTTGGTGTAGCGGGGTCGAGTAACGACTTGAAAGTTTACGATATCATGAAGATGAAAAGAGGAAGAAATTTGCGGTATATACCCTGAGTATACGGCTATAGTAAAAAGTTTACGATATCCTAAAGATGAAAAGTGGAAGAAATTTGCGACGTACCAAGAAGTGGCAAGAAAAGATGTTGAGCATCTCTTTGGTATGCTAAAGAAATAGTGGCATATTGTACAAAACCCGGCGCATGCTTTCACGCCTAAATAATTGAGATACATTATGTATGCTTGTATCTTGTTACACAACATGATACTCGAAGACGAAGGGCGTGCAATATGCGAGTACGACCTAAATGAAGTTGTTGATAATGTTGTGCCGGTTGACACAGTGCAACAATAGTCAAATATGTTGGCATTACATAACCCGGAAACACATCACCGCCTTCGCGGCAATTTGGTAGATCGTATTTTGGTCTATGAGCTAGTAAATTTTTTAATTCAAATTTCTTTTCATAACTATTTATTAATTACGTTTGACATTATTTTAATTATGTATCACTCTTTAATTAATTAATGTCTTATTTTAATTATGTATTATTTTCCATAATTGTAGTCTTTTATTTATAATGAATGACATGCTTAATATAAATTTTTACTCCCTCCGTCCCCCTGTATTTGTCCACATTTGACTTTTGGAACTGTTCATCTAAGCACTTTGACTTATCAAATTCTCTCAATGTGTAAGCCTAAATATAGTCATGTGTGATCTTGTTTGATTTGTCTTAACATATAGATTATTAATATATAATTTTTATAATTTTTTAATATACAAATTATCAGATAAAATGGATTAAAGAAGTGCATTGCATGGTGTGTAAAAATGAAAGTGGACAAATATAGGGGGACGGAGGAAGTAGATCTTAACGTGTCTAATTATTATTTAATGTTTTAGTTTAATTAATTATTTAAATTAAAATATTAAATGTAAATGAAATGCTATAAAAGTACTCCCTCCGTCCCATGAAACCTCCTTTCTTTTTTTATCCGTCCCACAAAACACTTCTCATTTCTATTAAAAAGTCATTTTTACCCCTTACTTTTTCATACCCTAACTATCACATCATACCTTTTTACTAATAATCTATCCATCAAATCATACTTTTACCCATCACATCAAAGGACATTTTTGGAAATTCAATGCCAAAATACACTCCCTTAAATCCCTCTTAAAAAGCAAAAGTTCCATGTTTCATGGGACGGAGGGAGTAGTATTTAAAAAATAACAAAAAGAATAAGGATGGAATGATGATGACACCCCTGAATGGGGATGAAATGAAGAAAGCTGATGTAGCGCTGAATTGGCAGTGGGAATGGTGAAGATGCTGATGATGACACCTCATAGTCTAATGAATTGCATGGAGGGAAATACGAGACAAAATTTTTATTTAGAAAATGATATGAAAATGAAAACAAATTTTTATATTTAAAAATTATGCTAAAAGTTTTACAAAATACAAGTAAACTAATTTTATTTTTTAAAATAACCAAAGAAATATATAAATAAACAAAAATTATTGTACGTCTGAAATATTAAAATATTAAAGAGTGTCACACATTTTAGGACTAAGAGTATCACATTTAAATATTTAAATTATACTCAAACTTTGCATGTTCAAACATTGTGTGTATTATTCAAACCATTGTGTTGTGTAACTTTGGTGGAACTCTGGAAGTGATATTATTCCAATTGATATAAATTAGACTGATGGAGATCTCATGAGTGAGTCATAAGACATTTAGGTACATCCACATTAAGAAATTGAGTCCGAATGATTAATTAGTTCAATTTTAGAATTTATATAGTGATTACTATTTTCATCCCAGTGCATTTGTTCAGTTTGACTTTTCAAATCAAACTAGACAAATTTTGAACTTCAATTACTCTCAAATTGTATCACATATTAGTATAATGAAATAAAATTTTGATTGTTTACAACAAAGTAAATCTAATAAAATATTTTTTATATTAATACAAATTTTTGTTTAATTAAAACTCAATGTTCATCCTGTTGATTTGAAAAAGTCAAACTGAACAAATACAGTGGGACAGAAGGAGTATTTTTGTTCTTTATTTTCCAATGTGAGATACTTGTTAACACTTCTCCTCATGTATATAACCGGATCATTTTGAATCTAAATGGTTGACCACTAGCAAAATGGATTTCCATCCCCCCTGAAACGAATATCTGAGTGGCAACACCTAAAGGACTCGAGTCATTGTGTGTGAACTTTCAGACAAACAAACCAATTACACCTTGTTTTTTTTGGGTTAGAAACTTAGAATTAGATAATGAAAGAAATTAGAAAGAATTGAAAAAAATTGGAGAAAGTTAGAAAATATTAGAAGAATAAAAGTGTTAAAAAGTCACTTAATTAAATGATCACTCAAATAAATATGTAAGAGAATTCTAATTTTAGATAAAAAAGAGTTTATTCTTGCCCTTGTTTGATATGGTATGTTATAAATTTGAATATATAATGTTATTGTATATTCATCATATATAAATACATTTTTTAAGTCATTGGAAGAAACAGAAAAAAGTTGGAAAGAACCAAAATAAACTATAAGGAATTTGAAAAAAAAATGGAAGTTAATTTTTCCAACTTAAAAGAAGAGTAAATAGGCCAATGGGCATTTGGCATTCTTTCCATACGAACAACTGGGCTAAAGACTAAGGTCGCTAAGAAAGAACATCTAGGCGAACACCTTGACGAACGAGATAGCCAAGACTTACTCCGATACCATGTCAAAGAACCAACTCATCCAAAATTTAAGCTTTTGGTGGTAGGTTAGACAAGGATTTTGTACTCTAACACCAATGACTCTTTCTCAACAATGATGAGTAACGCTCTCTCCCGCAAGGTACCACCAACTCAATTCCATATGAGTTCAGTTTAGAAAAATTTTATTCCATGTAAAAAAATTCAAAAAAGAAACTCAAGTTTTGCACAACATGAAATCACGTTAATCACAAACACAGGGTGATTCTGGGACTAACCTTTCAAGAATGATAGTAAATGAGTACTTCAAATACGTATCAGTACACTTCAACGTGCCACTGTTTATTCCTTTTGAGTTGCGAGAGCTTCGACTCCCATGTCTCCCCTCTATCCTCTGCCACCCGCTTCAACGTATCCTGAATCCCGGGCATCATTCCCTTCAGCCCGCAGAAGTATATGTGGGCCCCTTCGTCAAGCAGCTTGAAGATCGTATCGCTGTACTCTTCAATTTTGTCCTGAACATACATCTTCCCCCCTCGCTTGTTCTTCTGCTCTCTGCTAAGAGCACGGTCGTACCTGAAATTATCTGGATAGTCCTTGAGATATTTGGTGAACTCCTCATCATATAGAAGACTATCATTGTTGGCCACCCCAAGGAAGAGCCAAGCAAGGCCATTGAACTTGAATGTTGGGATAGATTCCATAAACATACGACGGAGGTACCCTCTATAAGGAGCCACACCTGTACCGGTTGCGATCATAATGTGTGTAGCACTTGGGTTGTCTTCAGGGAGAAGCATAATCTTGCCAGAAGGACCTGCCAGATATTCCATTACATTCTTGAAAGAAGGGTGGTGTAGATTTTGAATTTTCACACCACTATCCACCGGACAGCAATACAAAGAGATCAACCAATAAGATCATGAAAGCAAAACAAATGGAACACTACATCTTAAGAAAGTTTGAAGAAATTATTGCTTTTTTCTAGAATTTGTTGGTAGCCCAACACCAGTAAATTGTCTAGTTTAATGGAGTCATTTCTATCAAATGAAACTTCAGCCATGGCATAGCTTATTCTCAAACATACATTTGGTCACATGAAATGTAAACTACGTGAGATAAAATTTAAGCTCTGTGCTAGGAGTACCATGGTGCAACTCCATTATCAGTGGGCTAGTGGGTTGGACTAATACATGCTTAGTAATTGACTCAATACTTGGATGGGACTGTAATGACCTTGAGTATATTAATTGGGCTTCAATAAGATACCCATCACAACCTTTGTTGTGTTCTAATGAATAGTTTCCAAATATATTCACCAAGTGTATGACGGTGTAATAACTAGACACATTTGTTACAAGTTGGGAGTTTAAGATATGCATGGCACCAACTTGAGGAAGAACGTGTCTAATTCACTAACATGTGCCTAGACGGATGGAAGTATATATCTCTAGCATGCACGTGACTAACACCTATATATGAATATGGTCATCCTCCTATAATGAGGCCAAAAAATGTAATTGGTATTGGATAGCACAAATTGGATGCTAAAAGTACGGTGTATTCCATAATATTTCACTACTACATCATTATCAGCAATGTGACCCCAACTAGTTGGGGTGGGTGGATAATATTTCACAGAATCACAGCATCAACAAATTAAAACATATAATTTGACATGAGCTGTATCAAATTAGTGATTTCTTACCAGTGATTTGCACTTTGTCTCCGGGCTTTGAATCACATAGGAAATTGCTGCAAATGCCTTTTTTCGAAGGATCTTCTTTTCCTGTATCGGGATCATAGTAGACAGCACGCCTGACACACAAAGTTGCTGTTTTCCCATCAAAAGAATCTCCATATCGTGTAGATGCAATTGAATATAGACGAACGTTGTGAGGAGCACCTGGTTTCTTTGGGTTCTCACCCTAGAGTATTGTGATAAATGAGGTTTAGACATTATTTGATAGTGCATTCGTGCTAATGTGGTATAACCCTTAAAACAATCTATGCAATTCCCATGAACAAATGAAAAACAGGTCAGGCTTCGGTTCTCACCCTAGAGTATTGTGATAAATGGGGTTTAGACATTATTTGATGGTGCGTTAGTTCTATTAAGATATAACACTAAAACACTCTATGCTATATTGCTATTGCCAGGAACAAATGAAAAACAGGTCAGGCTTAATCAGCATTGGGGTCTAAAGGCAAACAGCTTAAGCAAGTCTTTGATGCTTGAGTTTAGATGCTAAGCTTGTCAACAAACTTTAAAAACGTCAACTATCAATTTTTAGTGCAATATTAAAGTAGAAGCCATGTATCATAAGAAAACACATCAAAGTCGAGCATAATAAGCTACTAACTAGAAACTCGCTCAATTTAATTGTACCAGAAGCTACACTAAACCAGAAATATGACTTACGGGAGGAATAACACCATAGCTTTGTCCTTCCCAGTAAGGAAGATTGCCACCATGATCAATCACAACATGGCAAGTCTCCCCGGGAGCATTTGGTCCTACAAGCCTCTCAACAGAGACAATTGTTGCCTTGTATGGCTCCTTAGGTTTGTAAAGATTCAATGGAGGTTCCTTTGCATCTTCTAGTGACAGGGGTGAAACATGCACTTTGCATTGGCTGGCTTGTTGCAGAGACATGCAAACCAAAGTTTCTCTCCTGAATTTTCCATTTGATGTTTTCAGGTCAAAATGTTGGATACTCGTTCCTAATTTATGACTGAAACCTAATGTGTTAGCCTGAAAAAAAAAACAAATTATACCATTATATTTGCTCTCCATTCCATTTTACTCTGTATAATTTGTAATGCCTACTTTGTCTGAACACAAAGAATAATAAAGTCAAAACTATGTGGTTGAAAATTACGCAAATGAGAGCAGAAAAAAAAAATAAACCACGTGATGTTTTTTATCAACAGAAACATGCATAGTAAATTGGGACGGACAATAAAGGAAAATATGCTTGACAAATTGGAAGAGAGGGAGTATCGTTCATATGTAACATAAAACACAAAACCGAAGATGTGCATATAGTTAAGTTGAGATCTAACATTACTAACAGTTCTAATTTCAGGGCTTTAATATGAAAAAATTCTAGGATTACAGACTCAATACATTAAAGCCCCCTTAGTCACAACCCCTACGGTTTCTCCCTAATCTCCACAGCACATTTCAGATTTTAACGAAAAGAAACCTTATTTTGGATCATAAAGCCATGAAACTAGAAAAGCAACGAATTCAATAAATTCCAGAAGTTACAGAACATTATAATTTGCAATTTTTCCTCAAATCATAATACGGAGTAAATAACAACAATAACACGACTGATTTTGGTTCCGTGCAGAGAACGAATGAGCAAGAAGACAGTGGGTTTAAAAACCTTAAATACGGATCGTCGGATGGAGAAATCTGGATTTAGAGAGACCGCGACCGGATTCTGCAAGGATTTCATCGGATTTTTTAAAATTAATCAAACAAAAATTAAAGGAAAAAAAAGTGAACTCGCTCTGCTAAACAAATCTCAGCATTACCTGAGAGACGGCAGAATTGGCCATGAGCAGGGCCAAGATAAACAGAATCGCTCTATATGGGTTCCGAGTCCGAGTAGAGAGATTCAGAGAAACAGGGAAATGGAGAATCAATGGTTTTTAGCGGCAGCGCTGAAGCAAAGTACAGTTTATACGGAGAGTGATTTGATCTCTTGGAGAGCTGATAGGGCGCTCGTTTGGATGGGATCATTAACACCTTTCCCATGCTCCCAAGCGCTATGGGCATCTTTTTAAGTTCTTTATCTAATCACATCTTTGGAAGTTTTTGCCTAAATTCTATTCCCTCTCTCCAATTTTAATATCTACGTTTCATTTAAGGTCTTGTTCTAGTGACACCCGAGAAAGGTGCTACTCGTGTCACTTGGTTTTTGGGCACCTCCAGTGTTCCGTTCGTAAAATTGGCGGTTCATATCCCTCCTAACTCACCCCCTAAACCTTTACTCTATCCCCACCCCTGCACCCCACCCCAACCCTTCCGTAAGTCCCCACAAAATGTGTGGCTATTATGCAATCCTCCCACAAAATGTGTGGCTATTATGCATTGCATAATAGCCACACATTTTGTGGGGGGCTTACGGGTGGGGTTGGATGGGGGTGCAGGGGTGGGGGTAGGGTTGAGGGGTTTAGGGGGCGGGTTAGGGGGTAGAAATCGTCAATTTTACGAACGGAGCACCGGAGGTGTCCCAAAAACCTAGTGGCACCGTTTTCCAGTGTCACTAGAACCCCACCGTTTCATTTATTATATTTGATTAGAATTATTTTTAATTTAAATTATTTAAGAATAAGGATTAAATTAAAAAATAAAATTTATATATTTAAAAACAACATAAAAACTTTTCTAAAAAAGATGTGACATTAATATATTATTTTATTAAATAAATAATAAATATGCAGTTTTATTTGGGATGGAAGGAGTACCATCAGTGGCTAAGGCTCTAAATAAATACTCTCTCCGTGCCGGAGTATTCGTCCAGTTTTGACTTTTGGAACTGTTCATCTAAGCACTTTGACTCATCAAATTCTCTCAATGTGTAAGCCTAAATATAGTCATGTGTGATCTTGTTTGTTTTGTCTTAAGATATAGATTATTAATATATAATTTCTATAATTTTTTAATATACAAATTACAAGATAAAATGGATTAAAAAAGTGTATTGGATGGTGTGTAAAAATGAAAGTGGACAAATACTCTGAGACGGAGGTAGTAATAGAAAATTCGAAATTATGTCTGATAAAGGACATTCATTTGAAAATGGATGCAAGTTTAATAATCTTATATTTGATCTGTTTAGAATTTTATTTGCATGTGCATCCGTCAAAATAACTATTTATACGTTCACCCAATTCGTTATATAGTTATACTCGGTATGTATCATGATTTCTAAATTAAAAGTAAATAAAATATATATGAGAAGGGGTAATATTACTCCACTTTATAATGTAAGATTGTTACACCAATTTAATTGACACACATACATTGCCCTAATAAAAACATTAATTGTTCTTACCACCTTAACCCCCAGCTCGACTCATCCTTAATAATGCACTCTAATATCCCGGGTTAACGTTGAATTGAAAGAGCTCAAAAAGATTTTTAGTACTACTCATACCAACAAAATACATCTTGTCGAGAGCTCATCACTTAAAAAACTTCAAAGATAAGCATGCCGGACATTGGTATAATTTTAGGATGTATGGGAAATTCATTTAAGGCGCACGAGTGAGGATAAAGTGTACGCGACAAAATTTGTCCATTGCAGATTTGACAAATTCTTGTAGTGTAAGTTGGTTTGTGAGGTCAGTTTACAATCCTATGAGTAGACACTTACAACTAAGGTGGAGGTTAGGGTATTACAAATGCTATCAAAGCAACCCTACGACCATGACGGGCCAACGAGCTTATTTCAAATAGCGGGAGAGATCTCAGAGCTTGAAAAGGGTGCAACGAGGACGTTGCATTACTAAGTGGGGTGAATGTAATACCCCGTGTTAACATGGGCTGGAAAGAGCTCAAAAGAATTGATACTACTATTCATACCAACAAGATTCATTTTTTTCAAGAGCTCATTACTTAGAAGCTCCAAAGTTTGCGTGCAAGATATATATGGAGCAATTCTAGGATGGAGGACCCCTAGGAAATTCTTAGAACGAGCACAAGTGAGGACAAAATGAGGAGAAAGACTTGTGTTGATTTGTAAGATCAATCTACTATTTTATGAACAAACGCTTCCGGCCTAGCCTTAGAGTTCATTTTTTTCCTAAAGTTTGGATCGTGCAAATGGCGGAGGTGCGACAGTGCGTTAGGGATGGAGAAATGCTAGAGTCACACTTTGGTCACAAAATACACAATCTTGCTATTTGTGCACCTAACTAAATGAATAAAATGATGTTGAATAATTAAAAAGTAAACATTTAAATACACAAATGGTAAATTTGTGTATTTTGTGATCGAAGTGTTTGTGACACTAACATTTCTCTTAGGGATGACTGATGAGTGAGGCAAAGAGTTAGAAACAATCAATTTTGTAATTGAAGCACCATAAATGTTCCAATTCAATTAGTGTAACTCTTATATATATCAAAATTAAAGTATTTATAATTTTTAATACATTTACTTTATAAAATGAAATTATTTTGTCTTTGTTTAAAATACATACAAATTTTATTTCAAAACATTACATTTATTTTATTTTTCAATTTTTGTACACATGTTTTGTAACATTTTACTTTAGAATTATAGTTTTATTATTCATATACTCAATTTTGAAATATTTAAAAATTTTAAAATGCTTTAATTTATATTTTGCTTTAAAATTTTAAAAATATATAAACACTTTAAATTTTAAAGTATATAATTAAATACTCTTTCCATCCCACAATTGATTACAATGCATACTATTTCAAAATCCTGATAATTTTTGTTTATAATTTTCCTTTATTTTGCGTAAATTGTAATCAAAATAGAGACAGAAAGAGTACTATATTTATGTAACATTTTCAAAATAATAAAGCTCAGCACTTAAATTTTTGCCAAACACTCTGCAAAATATTAGCCATAAAGGATATCACTGATTTAGGCCTTGTAAGGGAATAACTTTTTCAATTAGTGTTAATGTTCTGAATAATTTTTAATTGGTGCAAATTACTTTTGAAAATTCTAAAGTTAACTTTTTTAAAATACTAACACTATGTTTGGTTCAAAGAATTTGGAAAGAAAAGAAAAGAAAACGATTTTCTATCATTTTCCTCATCAAAATGGAAGGAATCTGCATTTCCCTCCACTTAATACATTTTGCCTTATCATTTTCTTTTCCTTCAACTTTTCCTTTTTTTTTCTCTCTAACCAAACAAAAAAACTATTTTCCATTTCGTTTTCTTTTCTTTTCCCTTTCAAATTTTTTGAAGCAAACATAGTGTAAAGGCTGAAACTGTTGCCGAACAAACACTTAGCTTAAAACCAAATGAATACAGAAGCAAGAGGTAGAACGCCTTGTTGAGGGGTAAAAAGCAAAATACACACAGATTATTGGAAATCAGTACTACACACAGATTATTGGAAATCAGTACTACACACAGATTATTGGAAATCCAAGATACTTAGCAACGAAGTACTACACACAGATTATTGGAACACCCAAAACCATTTCTCCTAGTTCTGAACAGCTTTTCGCAGGCGAATTCATTGAAATCGAATTCGCAGGAATTGAAAGAGAAAGAGAAAGAGAGAGAGAAGCAAACCCATACCTAAACACAAGTCGCAGATGATATGATTCGATTGGAAATGAAAGCCTTGCAATCTGAAGAACGCGACTCCCAATTAGATTTAACAAATGAACAGAACTTCAACAAAATTAATCAACTATTCAGGCACCGTTCTTCCCCGGGCTCTTCTTCTTATTCTTCTTTAGTGTGGACTATTCCCAGTTGACAGAGAAAGGCCAGAAGGGAGTAGGGACTGACCAACCAAACAGCCAACCCGATGATTGAATATTTTAACGGCGTTTGATGTTTAGGCTTAAGTGGAAGTAACAATACATTTTAAGGGTGGGTTAAGATATTTAAAAAAAGTGAGGGTGCATTTTAGCTTTTTTCTACTTTTTGAGGGTGTATTTTGCTTTTTACCCCCTTGTTGAGAGGATGGCATTGGGTATTTTTCACAGATCAAGTACTGGACCCACCTCTGGTGAAATTGGAAGGAAAACAAAAAGAAAGAAAAATAAGCAGAAAATTGGACCAATCACCATTGCCAAGTGCCAATCAAAATGAATGCTTATGTACAATCCAAATTTTGGAAAGAAAAAAAAATTACAAAGTGAGATAAAAAGAAAGTCCCTTGGTTTCCAAAAGAAGAATTGTATAGTAATACATAAGTTAGGATCACAAGGGTCAACAGCCATCAGTCCTTTTCAAACTCAACAATAGCTTTGAAGGGCAGCAAGAATGAGGTCTCAAGTAGTTCACTAAAAAGCAGAGGGTTCAATATTGGCTTTGTTCCCAGCAAGAATGAGCGAGATCTCCAACCCGCGACTGAACGCTTGGTTAAAGAGAATGCGAGACTGGAAGGTAGACACAAAGGGAAACCACGACAGAACTGCTATAGGGGCAAAGATGACCATTCCCATTCCCGCATCGTACATTCGTGCAAACTCTTTAACAGAATCCCACATCCCTAAACTTCTCACCACCCTCTTCCATGTGATGGCCAACTGCATCCATTTCATGCAAAGAAGATATGTATTAGATGTTTCTATTATGAAATCATACTCTCCTATATGAGTATGAGGTCATTTCTGCATCTGGTCCGAGTTTCCATTTTTGTGCACGACTATAATCAATCACCATTTGTCCTTCCGATCACTTATCCAGTCAATCGCAGTACAATTATTACTCCACAAGTGATTGAAATGATTGAAGATGGCATGAAATAATCATGCACCAAAAAACTTTGAGCTTCAATTACTCTGAATTTGTATCGCATATTAGTACAATAAAATTAAATTTCGAAAGTTTATTAAATTTTGAAAGTTTACTCTTAATCTAGTATAATCATTTTTACACTAATATACATTACAATTTTTGATGAATTGAAGCTCAAAGTTCACTCAGTTTGACTCGAAAAACTCAAACTCGACAAACACACTAGGACCGAGGGAGTTTTTTTCTATCATTAGAGGGGGGCTGGACTTGGTAGGGAATGAGTGGACAAAGCAATCGTTAAACTTACACAAATAAGGGCCCATCCTGTAGCAACGAATGCCAGGACACTAGCAAATAAATCAGCAATAGAAAGGCGAGTCAAGGCAATGACAATGCAGATGGCAGCAACAAGACCCAATGCAGTAACTCCTTGAATGAACCGAAGCATGAGCTGGAAGTTGGTGGAATTCTTGGGGCTAAATGTGAATATCTGGAATGCCAAAAGAAAATTCTACCTCAAAACTTTGGCTCAATCATTGGACAGAGTAATAAAAGTTTTTACAAGTAATAATACCTTGAAGATCATTACAATACCAATAAGCACAATCCACGAGAATCCATAAATCTACAAAACAATTAAAAAAGTTATTAAAGTGACGGCCCTTTCACAAAACAAATGGGGTATTGTCATAGAACTGTAAACATTCAATGCAACAAAATACTTCAGCCAAAATTTAGAATAACAGATATTCAAATTTAAGAAGACAGGGAGAAACAATAAATATGCTAGACAAACATTGGGACAATCTGTCAATAGATGGAAACCAAAAGTTTGTGATTCAGATCAATCATTGAAATCATTTTTAATACCAGACCTGGATCCAAAAATTTGAGATTACTCTAACAGGTCCTGAATCCACCAAGTTTGAACTCAGTTTTTTAAGTTCTAATATCATATCAAGATCCACCAAATTTGAGATTACTCTAACAGGTTCCAAATTTGGGTAGGATGTTACACAAGGGCCAGATTTGCATCTAAACCCGGCCAGTTGACAGGCGCACATCATCACAACAAAACAAAGCATTTGTCTACCATCCATGTGATGTATCTATTAGAAAATTAATAATAAAAGATCGGATCTAATGTCTTGGAACATGTGATATATCCATTTGTGTATGTAGTGAACCTGAACCACCCAAACCATGCATGTGGAGATTGTTTTGGCCAAGTAGTTAGGGGCGTAATAGGAGACCATACTACTCTTGAGCAACAAAACCTGGCAAATGTTCCATAAAAACCTTCTCTTGCTGATTGCCATAGAGGAAAAGACTTTTTTATATCCAACTGAACATTGACTAGTGACCTAAGTATTCTTCTTCTGGCACATAAAGAACAAGAAGAGAAAGAAGAAAAAGTGTGAGGAGAGCAAGCCTTAAAGAACGCGCAAATTCTCATTGTGGGTAGCAATTCTCGTATTCCGTATGTACCTGTTCCTGCGGCTCAGATGAGTTATATCGTTTCACCTCTGTATTCATCTTGTTCCTTAAATAGCTGTATTTACTTGATTTACTTGTTGGGGTTTCCAATCCAGTATACGTATAGTAGGCCTCCTTCGCCACTTAGGCTTAGCCACGTCGGTCTTAGCACCAGAATGCCTATGATACAGTAAGAAAGTACGTTACTTTCAAAACCGTTGTGGCGGAACGCCCAAAGAAGTCTATGGAATACTTCAGTCCCACTCAAGTGATAAAAAGTGGGCAGAGCAATGATCGTAAATGTGAAATCAAAGCGGTTATTTCGTAGGCCGACGAACAGGCAAATTGTACGGTATTTCGAAGGATTCGAGGCTCTCAGCGATAGCCATGAGCTCCATCACACACCAGCTTGGACGTAGCTCGCCACCTGGAGAGCTTCAATACGGCAACTCC